>OMKZ01000575.1:41387-76623 GCA_900302535.1 Neoniphon sammara
TCTCATCCTCCTGTTCAGGTTGCCTGGGTGGCAAGGCTGAGGTTTGGCTTTCTGCTGCTGCCTTTAGTTTGTCTTCACAGGGGCTGACTGCCGGGGACTGGTGGGGCTCGTAGACCTCCAGCTCAGAAGCCGAACTCTATGTGGGAAGTGATGGATAGAGTAATTAATAGTTATTTGCATCAAAACCACAGCTGCTGCCACCATGTCATTATCAAACTCTGTGATGCACAATGCAATAAATGCAAATAAAATGCATACTTTTCTCATTTTTTGCCCCCTTGATCTCATTTTTAGGGATTATCCTTTTTTCGATTTTCCTGAACTATAAACTAGTTAACATTTGCATATTCTCAATTAACACTCAAACCACTTAAATTAGCTTTATTTGAAACCACATGTCCCACACGTCTTTCCCGCTCCTGGAAATTAACAGCAGGCCCTCCAGAGGGTGTCCCCAAACAGTCTATCATCCACCCCTCGCTTGTTGAGTTTTTTATGATATTGGTTGTTTTATTGGTTGCTGATGCAGTTATTGGTTGCTGATGCAGTTATTGGTTGCTGATGCAGTGGATGCATAGGTCTGGCATTTTCTTCTATTGCTGGCTGCATAGTGACATCATTTCTACTGCTTTATGCTGCATACTTGGTTGTTTTCTGGTCAAAAAATGCTCCATTTCTCACCCAGAATGCACTGGAAAGAATCCCGCAGTAAAAGTTATCAGTGGCCCATTGGGGACAGCAGTCACATTCGTATGTGGATATTTCACAACCCAACAAAAAATGCGAAAGCAGTAAAATATGAGAAAGAGTACTTCTGCCCTTCAGGAGTGCTTGTTGCTCCTTCACTTTAAAATTCAGAGGCATTTTATGCTTGTGCCCCAAGTGCCCGAGTCTGACTGTGTAATATAGGCCTCTGTGTTTGTTTACCTCTGTGAGTGGGGAGCACACTGTGGCCTCAGAGTAGATGTTATCTTGTGAAGACTTTTCTCTCCGCATCTTGAGAAGCCACTGTTGTTTCTGAGCCCTCCAGTGTACCAAGATCCAACCAAGCATGCTCCTCAGTTCCTCCATGCGCTCTCTTACCTGCAAGAAACAGATTGTTCCTTTAATGCTGCAAAGTGGCAAAACATTCCATTCAAAGCATACATTCCATGGATCGCAGTGAGTTAAAACTATGTAAACTATCTCACCATGTCTGTGAGGTGGTGTTCTGTGTCAAAAAGATTTCTTGCTGTGGCAGCCAGCACATCAAACTCCACAAACTTCTGCTCAATCTGCATGTCCAGCTCTGCAGCCAATGGTTCCTGTCCGTCTTTCCCAAGGTGCAAAGCAGTATCTGAGAAAATGCACGACCTAGTATCTTCTGTCCATGAGCTGTCCGGAGGAGAGGGGTTGGGGAGGGTGGTGGAGGAGACAAAGAGGAAATATAGAGGAGAGCTGTGAGGAAAGCCATGCATACACAAACATGAGAATTACCAGACTCTCTGATAGCACACACATTCATTGCCTTGTCACACATGCCCGGCCCAGGAAACTTACACTGACCTCCTCAGTACATCTTAAATTACATATTTCACCAGAGACCTTTGCTTGACAACAAGAACATCCTGTTCTTTCCATGGACAGCATTGTAATGGGCAGATGTTCTCTCATAGTGAAGTGGGATTATGAAAGAGCGTCTGGCCTTAAGAGGGGTCAGAACATCCTCACGCCCCACTTACATCATTGCAAGGTAGCTCCTGAAGAAGTCCTGAAGCTGAACGAACTCTTGCAGCCTCACTTTGTTCTCCAACACGCTCTTTCCCAGCTCCATCCAGGCCTGCAGCGTTGCCTGGATCTTGGTCTGCAGCACGCGCACTCTCTCTGGGCACAACTCCTCCAGCCGAAAAGCCTGGCTCTCCATCTCCTTTACCTCCTCCCTGATGACTTCATAGTCAATCTGTGGAGAGTCACAATAAAAAGCTATCATCTGTCATGGTCCTGGGGATCAGTCAGATAGCCTTTGCCAATTGTATATCTGACTATGAGTTAATTCTCTTAGCTTTATATATATATATTCAGCTAGAGACCCATATGGTCTACATATGGCCTGCTGTGCCATAGTGGGCTAGCAATCTTGACTAGTTTTTTCTCCCTTTGACGAGGCAGTAATTAATAGCACTGAAGGCTCTTTGGGAGCAATACTTCATAACATTTCTCAGCTACAGCAAGCCTCAGGAACACAGAATAGAGTGCATGCCTGTCCGCTGACTGCACAGTTATTTCAGTATGGGAGATTAGGTCATTTCTGTTCTTCAATGGTATCAAGTCCAGACAGCTGTGTGTGCGTGTGATAAACATAACGCTGCCCAAAAATGACTCACACAGAAATTTACCATCCCCAACCTCACAACTCCAACCCCGTAACCCCCAGACGCATACACACACCCCACCAGATTGAACCTTTACTCACAAACACACACCCATAAACACTTGGAAGCGTACACACAAAAGCAAAAGCACGCACATGTGCACACACGCAAACACACACACACTCGAGGCTAACAGAACAGTGACTCACACGCATAAATAAATATCCTTTGTGGATAATAAACTTTTGCACGCTCTATGTGTGTATGTGTGTGATTGCATGGCGCAGTTTATATCATAAATTAAACACAGCACAAAGCAGGGGTTGGCTGGCCCGCTAGATGTGAGAAAATCTGGCACAACAGGAAACAGACTGTGGAACAATGTGTTAGAAGGGAGACGGCAGAGAGGGAGAGGGGGGCTTCCCCTCTTTCATTACACCAAGCTGAAGTCCATAATCCAAAGTCAGTGGAATGGAATACTGAATCATATTAGCACCACTGTATCATTTAATTGTTTACACCATAATCACTACATGGGCCGGCATCGTCCTCTCACCTCCAGGTGGTCCTGCTGCTCCTGCAGAGTCTCCAGGCCGCAGCGGTCTGGCTCACACTTGATGGCCATATCTGTCTCCCTCTCCAGGATGTCCACACTGAGCTCCTTGCTGCAGCACAGGCACTCCTCCACTTGCACCGCCAGGCTGGCGTGCTGGGGTTGAGCAGACTCATCATTACTATCATCAGCTGTATGAATCATAACTAGCAAGACGTCGTAAAGTCATTAAACGCCACTATGTGCTATTTGTTTTCCGATGACAGCCACATTGGAAAAAAGTGTTTTAAATGCTGCCATCGGTTACCCTCGGGGTACAGATGCTTGTGCTATGGCTATTTTGACATGTACGCTGCTTTTTACCCAGAATAAATCAAATCAAATAAAAAAACACTCTTATGGCCAATAGCAAGGGGGAGTGGTGGCTCATTTGGGGCCTATTAAAGTACATAGCCACAGACAAAAGGAAACCAGATGTTGCTCTATTGGTTTGTGCAGCTGGTTGTGACAAAAGCAGAGGGACTTAAAATCCGTTCAACGTCATCTAAGATCATTATAACTTAACAAACACTGCGGCAGGCATCTGGTCTGATGAACTATAACTCTTTGTGGTCAATTAGAGCTCTCATGTGACACACTGAGGAACACTGTCTGTAAAGGGTTTGATATAAACACAATCTAGACTCGAGTGGATTGTGTCTGCGTTGAGTATATGCTCTCCTTGCCTTGCTCAGCAGCTCTTGGATCGCCTGGTCGTGGCTCTGCGAACGGCCTCTTTCCCTCACGGTGTCGTTCAGCATCTCCACAGCCTCTCGTAGTTCCTCCACAGGGTCTCCCATACTCTCTATCAGGGGCTCAGTACCACCACTGCTTTGGAGTCCCAGCAAGGCAGGGGCTGAGGTAATGTCACTGTGTAGAGGCTGTCATATACAAATGCATCATAGTTGTTATAAGCTTGTCTATTCAGTCACTATGGCAGGACATAGACCCTCCCATCTTTACCCAGTTTGCTGTGTTTTATCCTTATTTATCAAGGTAAGTTGACTCAGAGTTGTTTACAGCAACAGTCTGGGGGAATAGTTGCAGGCAGAGGGAGGGGTACATACAAACACTTGAGACCACTTAGTGATTGCACTGGAGCAGTCAAGGGTTGAGTGCTTTGCTCAAGGGCATGCTATTGTTAACTGTTGATTGAGGGCAGTGCATACCTGCTCAGTTTACACACAGATTTACCCAGAGATTTTCCCAGCAGGGCTTGAGTTTCAAAATGCTATCTACAACAAAAAGTCATTAAAGGTGTTAAAAAAATTAACTGTGAGACTTTGTGGGAAAAAAATGAGGATTTACTTGAAATATTTATTTTCCATGCTTTTGTTTGAGTAAAATGGGGATAAAATGTGTAAAAATGAATTTTGTAGTATTTTAATGCTGCAGTGCTAGATGGCACTATCCTGTAGCTCTGCATGTTTGGCCTACTTCATGCCTCCTGTTGTCAGAAGAAGAGCCAGCCTTGTTATCATTGTTTGCACAACACATGCCAAAAATACTTATGACAAAATGCCAGACTCCTGTCTGAGATTATTTTGAGCTAAATGGTCTTTATTCAGATTGCCACTGAATCTATGAATGGGTTTTGTTTCATGCAACTAAAAAATAAATAAATAAATAAATAAAAAACATGTATTGTTTGTATTCCATGTTTTAAACATATACAAAATACCTGTCAATACAGTCATTACATGTAAAAACAATAAACAATAAAAAAAAGAAAGTAAACAAACTAACTAAACAATTGTTAAAAACAATAAAAAAGACACACTAGTCACACTGTAAACTAACTAAAATGAAACTGAAACTGAAATAAAAATTGAAATCCATATAAAAATACAAAGGTATGAAATATCCCAAACTATAATAACCTTCCAGTTTCATCCCTTCTCTAATATTTAGGCACATTTCCATCCTGCCTGAAACTCCCCAGGTAAGATGCTGAACTGCGTCTCACCTGTCCCAGGCTGTACTGACTCCCACTGAGCTCCTGGCTCTCCTCCAGCTCTACGCGCTCCAAGAACTCGGTCAACATCCGGGTGTCCTGCAGCTCTGAGCTCTGCTGGGTCAGGGCGCTCTGGACCCGCTGGTACCTGGGAAGCACAGAGTCCAGCAACATGTTTCAACCATCAGCTACACCTCAACTACCATCCACATCCGCATATACAAACTGGCTTCCTCCAGCAGAACCACTTTACAGAGACCACGAGCAGCTTCGAGAGCACATTTCATCATGCAAGAGAGCTGTTTATGTAAAGTAATTCATACATCATGTGCCTTATAAATATATACTGTACCTCAAGGCACGGAGGCACCCTGCCCCTCCATAGTTTATATTTGAGGTTGTAAGGGGACCAATGCGAGAGGGTATCTTTTTCCAGAACAAATGAGCCTTAGGTTACTCAGGGTCAAATAATGATGTCAGTCCAACTGTCTTCCAGCTGCTTAGAGAGAGAGGAAGCTTCAACCTGCCTGTCAGACAGACCGCACAAGTGTCCATCACTGCTCCCATCTAACACCCCCACCCTGGAAACACTTAAATGGAGCCCTTTCCGTTTCTTTATTTTCTTTGGTAAGCTTGGTGTCCTTTACACAGTCTGAACTTGTGTTTGTAGACACAGGCATGCCCAATAAACCGGCCAGCATTATAAGGTTTCCCTAAGAGTCTAAGGCAGCGGCTGTTTCCTAGAGGCAGCTCAGCCCAAACAAAGAGAGAGGCGTCATCTTGAAACACAGAACGGGTGACTCTGACACACACTGACAATCTGTGGGTGTCAGTGGGTGTCAGGACTCTGGGGTAGATGCCGCTAAGTGCTTCATGAATCATAAGTGAATAAACTTGAGCCTTTCGATGAATGAGCACATAGAGATTTCTTTTTTTCTTTTTTTTGCCAGGTTGCTGTAATAAAAGCAACCTCTGAGTTATATGGATATATATTTTTGTGGTTTATGGGGCGAAACTGTTTTTCTTAAATAAGAATTCTGGATTTTATGAATAAACTTCTTCCATGTTTGATTGTGTATCATACAGTAATGGCAAGCTTAAATTCGTGACCACGTGGAAAATTCTTGTATTATTTTTTGACCACAGTGAAGACCAAAACCACAGGGGTATAGTCTAATTGTTCAGACCCATAACATGAATACGCTATGATGACAGAAGTCAGAAGGCTACCTCTGACCTTTCCCTTTCCTCTGGAGAACTCACTTTCTTTCTACTTCATCCATGCGGGCTGGCAAGCCTTGTGTATGGGGATGACTCTGACCACGAAGCCTGTCCACCTCCTGCCTGAGAGCATTGAGCTCCAGGCTGCGAGCCGCCACCTCCTTCTCTAGCAGGCAGCTTTCCCTCTCAGCCATGCTCATAGTCTCAGGGTCCCCGGCAAGCGAGGACTCTCTCATTGAGAGCTCCACAGACTCTAGCCAGGCCTCCAGGCTGCCCAGGGCTTGTAGCACTTTTACAACCTGCGTAGGAGGGATAAAGACGGGGGCAAGGGTGCATCAGAAAGGTTGCAGAAGGAACATGTTATCCATCTAATGATTTAAGGGCTTCCCTGCTGTGATTCTGGAGTGATTTACTGCACATCGAGCAATGATTTATTGTACTTCAAGCTGTAATTTAGTGCACTGGAAGTGATATACTGTACAAAGAAGTCAATCGGTGAACTGGCAGCCTTAACACTGGCATACTGATGACTTTGAGGTACACTATGCGGTGACCTACATCTTTTGCAATAAAAGACTTGTACTTTTTCCCAGTCATTCATCAGTGTGGGTGGATTTGCAGCCTCTTTCCATCCCATAATCGAATTATATGGCAGCACAATTTATACCCTTTGGATGAGCCTTTGTAAATTTTTGAGGATATACCTTGCAGTCTCTGCCAATTAAGGTGGTAAAGATGAAAGTTAATGAGATTTTCTAACCATAAGCGTGTGTACAACCCAGGCTTGGGGCCAATATAAAGCTTCTCACAATGGGAATATGGATCCAGGATCATCCCTCATAACCATAAATTTGCTCTATAACTTTAGAGGTAAGTAACTTAGCTCAGTATGACTTAAGAGGAGCTCCTATTCTAAAGCATTTTTATGAATATAAGGTCTGGAGTCTTACCCTGAAGCCCAGCTCCTCTGAGGCCTGCAGAAACACGGCGTTCCTCTGGTGCCTCCGCCGCAGCTCTTCCCACAGGACCTCCAGCTGGCCGAGGAACTCCTCGATCTTGGCACTGCCAGGGTGCTGCGCGCGGACCAGCCCTCGGCCCTCCTGAGGAAAGGGCATTAAACTGATGAGAGCATGTGATGACTAAGAGCTTGGATTTATAGTGTGGAATACACTGCCTAAAAGTTGGAGCTTTATTTGACCAAATCTGTCTTCAATGAAATGTCAGCTCATTGTTTGATTAATACTCCATCTGGCATGACCAGACCTTTCAAGCCCACAAAATGTCACAGATTTTCGTAAAGGTAGGTCTTCAGAATTCATCCAACGCTTATGTTTTATGATAAATTGTGGCAGTCATCTGTAAATGTGACAGGGGTGGCTCTGTTTACCCTTTTGACCACCTCTATCCTGGCTCTGTTGGTGAGGATTTCTTGTTCCAGAGCGTCATGACACCTCCTGGCTGCCTCCAGCCCCTCGAAGCTGGCCATCGAACACACCTGCGTCGCCATGGACACGTTGTCCTTCAGCCAGGATAGAGTCTGTAATGGAGAGGAGAGAGGGGAGTAAAAGATTATTCGAAGAAAAGGGGTTGGAAAGGATTAAGAGGAGAGATAGCTGATAGCCGTCCAAGTAAGGTGACGTTTAGCTGCCAAACCACAGGAAACAAAAGCGAACAGGATATGTCTCATCCTGACCTTTAAACCCAATGCATCCCCACCCAAAATTTGCAGCATTAGTCAAGAATTCCGGACAATTACTGGAAATAATACAGCACAGGCTTACCAGTCACCCACACACACACACACACACGTGAAGAAAAGACAATTGGATAATAATGGTAGTAGTATCACTATTGCACCAGATTTGAAAACTGTTACCTAATGTCTGTGTCTGGTCATATGATAATGGGGTAATTGAGAACAAGTGCATCAGTGACTAGACAATTTATAGTAGTAAAAATAAAATAGGATACAATGAGATTTTAGTTTTTGAAGTTGAGGTCACAAGATTTAAGGAAAGATGAACTATTTTAGTGTCAAAATATGGTCTGTGGAATAGAGAGA
Organism: Neoniphon sammara; assembly: GCA_900302535.1. Taxonomy (NCBI): domain Eukaryota; kingdom Metazoa; phylum Chordata; class Actinopteri; order Holocentriformes; family Holocentridae; genus Neoniphon; species Neoniphon sammara. The sequence goes on from OMKZ01000575.1 coordinate 49,568, forward strand.
TTGATTGGAAGAGTGATGTATTTTGCTAAAGAGGAAGTGCAGGTGTGTCTTGCAGGGGTCGAGGCACCTTGTCAGCAGAAACAGTGAACTTCTGGAGCTGCACATGAAGCTGTGGGTGGCCTCGCGGGGCGGTGGCAAGCTTGGGCTCGGCTCTCGGTTTCCTGCTGCAAAGCAAACGCAGACATGTGACTCCAATTATGACTTACATAATGAGAGGGACTGAAAGGGGGGGGGGACTCAGGCTGAAATGTCACCTTTCCCCCTCCAACTGATGCCTGACCATGACATCATGTACGCGGGCGGGGCCGTCTCCCTTGGGTGAGGAGGCGTGGTTCACAGATTGCTGCTCCTGGCTTTGGCTGCTTGGTGTTCTCCTGCCACTCCCACAGTCACGGACGTTCTGTAGAAGAAAGGGAAGAAAGACTCTTTAGGAAGATCCAAAAGTAACAGGAACATGACATGAGTAATGTTTTGCTTTCTGATCAGCTGAATACATGTTGACTGGAGCTGTAATCATATCAGATGAAAGAGGATTTTCAAAGCAGTTACTGGACAATGTGCCGATATACTGTAGCTCACTGCTGACGTGAATGTCACATGTGGCTGGAGTCTGGACAACATGGACACCTGCCCAGAGCAGACTAAAGCCTCTTCTGTAATTTACACTAATGCATTCTTCTTTACAAAGGTTGGTTATTTCCCGTGAAAAAGCCCAGACATGCACAGCACAGACGTAAAATACAAGCTATTTTTTTATTACAGTGGTAAGCTTATAATAATAATAATATAATAGGAGAAAAAAAAAAAAACAATTATTCTTGCATTATGAATGAACTCATTACATCTGACTAGGTTGCCTACATATGCTATACCACTCCGATGACTAAGAAGAGCCATTGCAGTTTAAAATGTAAGCTCCTTACTCCCTTGTCCCCAAGTTTCATTAAATAGCAGCAGTGTTGTTTCAGCCTTACATTGATTTCCATGACCATCCACCCTGATTCTGTGCAGGACTATGTCGAGTGGTTTTTAGTAAGGTCAATGACTGAGCTATAGACCTTGTCTGTGCAGAAATATATTTGAGACGTCAACAGCCACTAAGCCTTTTTTACAACCATCGGAGTATTGCAAAGGTTGGCCAAAGGACTCTGCACCAGGGTTTCCAGTATGGGAGCTACATGCATATTAACTCTTCCAGGGAGCAGAGTATGAAATCCCGATGACACTGAGCAGGTCTCTGCCACCTGCAGTAAAGGCTGTTTCACATTACACTGCATGAGGATCCACCAAACCAATGCATGCATGAATGAGTCTAATGCATGACACTGATAACAATTCAACTGGCTGTAAAATCAAAACATACTATAATGCTAAAGTTTTTCTTATTAAAATATAAATAAGGCAAACCATGATGTGACAGTAGTCTTACACAACATAATGGCTTTCCCAAATGCCAATAAAAACAGTGCTGGCAGAAGTAAGGTCTCTGTGACAAATAACATGGCAAATATGCATCTGTCAGTGCCTTTCACATTGAAAAATCAGAAATGCTTGATTTATACAACAGCCAAAAAGCACAAAGCAGCCATTAATAATAGTGTTTTATGGAGTAGCTTTAATTTAACCATGGCATTTTCTGACTCGGCTCACAGAAGAAGTGAGTCAGAGAGCTGGAGAAAAGTGTCGCCTCCACAGTTCTGCAGGAGATGCAGTAAATTGAAGGGGTCTAACATCATTTACTAACATGCCAGTCATTTTATAGGTCAGTCTGAATTACACAGAGGCACATTATCAGACTATTTATGTATTCAAACAGCAAAAATAACAACCGGGTGTAATTCATTTGACAGGGCTGATAACCATCGCTGATGTCTACTCCCCAGATATTTGCTTCCGTCCTTCATCCTTAACATTGGCCCCAATTGTAAACAACTCCTGCGGAGCACTCCACACCCCACTCTGCCCTATGAAAAAGAATTATGTCACCCACAGCAAAAAATAGCCCTTTTAATGATTTGCTATGTCGTATTCTAAGTATTCTGTAATTTTTAAACCTCTACTCTTTCACCATAGTTCTCCCTCACTGGGTACTCTTGATTCTTCTCAGTTTTCTACGGTTCTCCTCTTTTTCCTGTGTGTCTTTCTGCATTATGTTATGAAGTGATGTCAGCCAGTAACTATCACTGAGCACAGTGCCCATCTGGTCTGCAGCCCCAGCATCTGGCTACAATTAGCCAAAGAAACAGACGTTAGCCATGTTTACCTCCAGCAACAAGAGGCACCACTACTGCTCACTCCAACCCCACTATAGCACAATCACAGACATGGACATGTAGAGTTGTGCGCGCACACACACACACATACACACACACTCACAACACGCACTAAAACATGTACAGTTAACTAACTGAATGAAACCGCACCATAGAAGCAGCCCAAGAGAGAGAAAGCTCTCTCTCTGCGTGTGTGTGTGTGTGTGTGTGCATATGAGTGAATGCATATGTGCACATACATTGCAACAACTGTCTACAGGAGGCTGCAAGCACATATGCAAATGTCTCTGTCTCATTACAGGCCCACAGACCTGTGCAGCTGCGTCCGGTACCCTTAATAGCACCGTAATCAATTCAGCACTCCCAGGAGCCCAGGCTGCAAGTGTTGTGAAACTATGTGACAAATTGCTTTTACTATTCGACTAGTGGTTGTGCTGGCACTGAGTTTGGCCTTTAGGACCCAGGGTTTTGTTTGGAGTATCTTATTAAACCTTCCATAAAGAGTAATGAGAAAGGCTCCCACAGTGCATCCAGGTAACCGCCGGCTCCCGGCCCAAGAAGAGAAGTAGCTGTTGTTTTGAGAAGGCTCAGGATGCCCATGCCAATGAGCGCCATGCCTGTAACAGGGTGAGACAAACACCTGAGCCTGGCCTGCTGGCCTGATGGGCTCCTCTCACAGTTGGCAAGGCCACACGACTGGTATAAACCTAAGCAGGGAACGAAACCAAGACGGAGAGGATGGAAAGAGTGAAGCTTTCTCTCCTTGAGCATCTGGTCATTTTCTCATTGGGCAAAACGAGGCCAACGGCTCAGCAGGGACTTCACAAGAGCTCGGGGTCAAAGAGAGGAGAGCAGCGCTGCATTATGGGATACCTCTGGGCTAAACATAAATGTCCACTGTGCATTCACTGTCAGATTGTAAAAAGGTTTAAGTGGCTAAATTTGAAAGACTAAATATAAATGTAATTACTGGTTTTTAACATACCACACACTTAAGTCAGGTTACTGAATACCTCGTATTCCAAGAGACTCAAACACTATTTCCTTGTAGGTTTATGTGCAGCGGGGTGTAATGTGGGAGCACCCACGTGTTCAATAAAGTGAAGACGAGGGATGTTGTGCCCGAGGAATCCACAAGCTCTGCAGATTACCCGCTCACCCTGGACGGACCTGCAGACCGTCTGTTAATACTGCATTAATCCAATGACTGTATACTTTTGTTACAGTGGTTAAAAGCCAAGATATTATTCTAACCGTAATGTCAAAGGATATGAAAACTATTAAGATTTTGGGTTGGAGGGAAAGGCATATTTACTCTGGCTCACCGTTCATCCATGTTGTACAATCATGGCTTGACATTTTTCATGGAAACTTATGGAATACTTGAGCCAGGGTAAATAACACCTCTAAAAGTTCTTCCTGCGACATGTACAGTGTAATATTTATAACACTTGTAGACTTGGGTTTTTGTCAGGAGATAGAGAAGGCTGGCAGTAAAAGTCAGAGCAAAGTTACTTGAGTGTTGTATTCTCCACAGCACATCAAACTGTCCCAAAATACTATTATTCATGCAACCTGGATAAATTGTAGAGCCGTCATTTTCCAAACCAAAGGACAAAGTGCGTCATTCTCTCTAGCCACAGTTGTTGTCCCACTCGTGGCTCTTGGTAGGACTGGAGGAGGCTGAGCTCATCTTTTGCCAGCACCGATGGGCTTGTTCTCTCCCTGTGCAGAGCCACACTGCGGTTAATCCCGTAATAGAATGAAATACCAAAGAAACTTACCACACAGCCTTTCAGACGATTCTGCTCTTCTTTCACCTCCTTTCCCATGATCCTTTGTGGCTCTGTTCCCACGTTGCTCTGGGGTTCCCGGGGCGGTGTCAGGGGGTCGACATCTTCCCTGGTGAAAGCGGAGCCAGAGGGAGGCGGTGCGGTCCTGTCAGTCCTGCAGAAAGACCAGGACGAGAGGTTGATTTAGTGCTGTCAACAAGGTTTTAGCCTCACAACACACAGCCCCGCGGCCCCGTGATTTACTCCAATTATGGGTCTTAAGTATTCTGCCAGTGTTTGTGTATGTGAAGTTTAAATAGCTATGAAAAGCAGCAGATAAGAGAGAGCAGATGATGTAATATTTGGATCTAAAGATAGCCCACCAACTTGAGAGGCTCTCAGCCTGAGAAATGTTTGGAAAACTTGAGATGTCAGAGATGGACGTCAGAACCATGGACTCGACCCCATTTATTATTATGAACACGGAAAACATGAACATTTTTGTCTTTGATTTATGAAATAGCACAAGGTAAACAGGTTTTTAAGGTTATTCTTGCCAGTGAAGGATTCTAACTTTAACTCATAATCATCTCTTAATATTTCTCTGTCACCACTTGCCAAAAGCAAGTTGTTTTTATGTTTACTTAAGCTTTTTAGAATTCCAGTAAAAATTCAACATCTGCAACACTCCAGTTCAACAGCTTCACCTTTTCCAACTGACTTGGATGACACAACTTTCACTGTGCATGTTTCAGTGTAACTAATATTAAGCATTAGCATGGCCCCTTGGACCAGAAAGCAATAAATGATACTCCTGTGATACATTAGCACACTTTTTTACCATGGCATTTAAAGCTGGCTGTCTTCATTAAGCTTAAATCCAGTGATCACCCAAGTACATATTACATAACTATTACAAAAATTCCCATGAAGTAAATGTCAGGATCTCTAAGCTGTTAAAGTAAATCCAGATAGGCTCCACAGAAGCAGTTAAAAACTTCTTGCAAACATATTTTATGTTAAATTCAGCAGATACAGCGTTAGGGTTAGGTCATGGCAAACATTTTAAGAGTAAGCACACACCAAAGCATGTTGACTTCTTGACTCGTGGGCTCACTTGGTGCAAAGATCAAACAGTTGGTGAAAGTTTAAGGCAGTGCAGAAAAGTTTAAACCAAAAACAGGGTGATGAGTGATGTTGAGAATGAGTGGCGCTACATCTCCAGACAGCCAGACAGACGAGTCCTTCACTTTGCTTATAATATTTCTTTGATTCAAACCCAAATTAAACAAGGCCAATCAAGGGAGGGGAAAAATCTTTATACAGAACTAATTGTCATTTGGAAAGGACCCTTCTTGCATTTGCCAGTGCCGTCTTTTATGAAGGGTACCAGTGCAGTAATAACAGACAAACCAGTTCCAGCTCAGTGGAAACCTGTGGCCCAATTACTGGCTGAAATGGGCTGTGAATTTGCTAGGCCACCAGAGTTGTCTGTCGTGATCTTGGCTTGCTGTCTTACCTGAAAACTTTCTGCAGGAGCATCCAGCAGTCCTTCACCTCGCTCTGCTTCTGTGTGACGCCAGCAGCCAATGCAGGATGGAGATTTGACAGCTGGGAGACGGTGACATCCAGCATCTACCACAGACAGGCTTGCAGGTTAGGTGCAGTAGGCTTCAACTTCAACATACTCTCAGGATTTGACCATGCTGTGATATTACATTGAAAGGACTTCCTACCATGATTTGACTGGCTATGTCACGGATTTCCCTGTCTCCACAGCTCTCTGAGTCTTTGGATGCAGATATGCTTTTCCTCTGAAAGAAAGAAAACATATAGTTGATTTTCAAAATCATTCTCATATCTGGGGTAAGAATAAACATCATTAATAAAACCGCTAGGCCACTTTACCATGTTGTTAATGGCAAATAGTGTATTATCAGCCTGCTGGTAGAATGAAGACACCTCCAGAGCTAGTTGAAGATTTTCATGGTAGTTTTTCAGGTGAGACTGGACCTTCAGCCACCTACGCAGAAAGCAGATTATGGCAGAAATAAGCTCAGTCTTCAGTTAATCTTCAGAGGGAAGATGTTTCATGCAACATACCAATTCACTTTAAGAGATAAAGTGTACATTTTATTGATGTGTTTCCTTCTGCTGGAGATGTTTTTGCCATCTGTCTTCCCTTGTTTCTCCAGTTTCAGGGCCAAGTGGTTGATCTCCTCGTGGAGGTTTCTGTATAGCTGCTCATCCTGCAGGGAAAGAGTGAACACAATCCAAGTATGACTTCAGCTGTCTTTACCATACGACCTGGGAGAAAAATTACCTGCAATGATAGATAAATGACTGTTGGGAAACCTCTGTGAAAAGCTCCAACAGTATAACATAAACCATAGAAGGCCTGAAATGTGTATATTATTAAAATGTTTGCTTGGCATGTACGCTGCTTCATCAATGTTCTGTAGATCATTAATAAAATAAGGTAAACCTAAACAAACTAAACTCTGCTAATGTTTAACACATTCCCGTGCTTGGCCCTTACAAAGCTCACCTGTTTCAGATCTAAGATTCTCCTGGTCAGCTGCATTTTGTCAACGTTTTCCCCCAGGACTTTCACCAGGGACGGCTCCTCTTCCTGCTGGCACATATAAAAGTCAGTGTTTATGGTCCACATTTGTCAGGAACCAAACCATTATTTCTATTCAGAGGCACCAGTGTTACACTAAATTATCCCTGCCACCTCAAAAGATGTGAAACAGAAATAGCTTCCAGCGTGAGGAGTGAAACTTTGAACTTGATACTGACGCGCTGAGGAAACGATGAGTGGGACTAAACAGAGAATGCCATCTCCCTTACGGATGGATGGCTTTGAGCTACAGCTCTTGAAGACTTCTTAGCAACATCCTCCATTACATTCCCCACAGGTCCATAATCAATCATCAGCTTCCCTCTGCCAGACATGGAAATCTAAGACACAAGAGGGACAACGCTAACTGGCCATAACAACATCAATCCAGCTCCTGGAAGATATACAGCAGCAGAGGACTTGAGCAGAGATATAAAAACAGACCATAAACCCTCCGACTGATTGTTTTTTAATGGTGACTGGCAGATGTTTTGCATGTGAATATATGAGAGTATTACCAGAATACAGAGTTAATTTTCCGGTGTTGATTTCTCAGTGACAATTATTTGTAGCTGACAAGTGTTGATTGGAAATTAATTAGTATGAACTGTGATAGATGCATTATGTTCATTTTTACACTCTCAGTGCTAAATTAACCGTTAATTTTTCTGTGACATGCAGGGGAAGAGGAAAGTTTCTGATCAGAGTCAGATTAGAGTCAGATTAGAGGAGCTGAAATCCCACTGACAATTCATAAAATGTCCATAAAATTATAAATAGCAGGGCCAAAAAATGCCTTGATAATTACTTTTTAGCATTTCACTCCACTCACATAAAAAATGCAGCAGTTTTTGATTAGATAACAACGCAGCCTGAAGCCATAGCAAATATTGGCACCATGCAGCCAGCAGTAGGAAGTAATGCTGACCCACACTACTGCTGTACCAACAAAAAATAAAACCATATTGTAAAAACTGCATGATTATTTGCCAATGTACAATGCAAATATATTGATTCATAGTTCAATAAAAGGACCAAAATGCCCTTAAAACAGTTAATTTCTTATCCTGGATGTGATAGCAAAATGGACAGAAAGGGGAAAATGTATTTTTCTTGTAGCGTTACCTTTTCTTTAATCCATGCCTCCAGCTTGTCCACTTTTTTGTTGAACTCCTGCAGGTTCTTGGCTCCGCCCAGTGCCCTCGTCTGATTGGCTGCTGTCTGTTTCAGGGTCTGCCATTGGTCCCTGAGCTGGCTGAGCTGTTTCTTCACAAGATCAGAAGTGGGGTTCAGCTTGCAGATCAACTGCTCGCCCATCTTTCAAAAACAGAGAGAGGAAAGATTGTTCAATACAGAGTAACACAGAGAGAGTATTAACACCAGCATGAAACAGTAGCTGAATACATTCGATACACCTCCAGCTTGTCAGGCTCATTGTTTTCGTGCTAGCTGTCTGGACACATGCTGGAATATTGCCATTCATTTCTTGGATGAAAATCTCCTCGTTCTGCCTCTTCACTCCCTGGGGTATCTGATTGTCAGGGAAGCTTAATTATCACCAATGTAGCATTTCCAAACAATCTCTCCTGAGGCAGAAAGTATAAACTTGCCTGACAGTGCCGTCTGGAGCACTGAGAGTCATGAGAAAGGGTCTGCTTTTCTCTCTGGGCGAATGCAAATGGTTACAGGGCCATTATGTTGTGCATTATGGGATCTGACAGACTTTTTTTTCCCACTTTTAGAAACTTTTAGATGGTGATCTCCACTACCTCTTGAAAAGTTCAAATAAACACTTCACTTTGGGTGTGTGCTGCTCTGATGTGGTTGCTTGTGCTGTTGAAAGATCACTTCAGTTAGACTCCAGCCTTGCGTTAAGTCGAGTCATTACCTGGTTGAGTTGAATTAGAGTGTTCTCGAAGTCTTTCAGGTCTCTGTGAAGAGTCTGCGAGGCTTCCTCCCAGTCCTGCAGGGGGCAGCGCTGAATGTTACAGCCATCCTTTAAGTCTTGAAGCTTTCCTTTGATCCACGCTTCTGCCTACATCACAAAAACAACAGTCACATAGACCAGATAAGATATGCTATACTTTGCACACAGCCACATCAAGGTGTGGGAATGATGCACTGCAGAGATCACCACACATGAGGAGTTTTTTGATGTCCCTTATTGTATACTAGAACTTGGATTATAAGATTATAAGTAAGAGATCTGATACGGCATGACATCATAGTTTAAGGAGCCTGGAGATTAAAGGAATACTCCAATGTTTTGGGCAAAATACCCGTTTTCCGACTTACCCAGACTGAGACAAGATGTTCGATATCATTTTCACCTCTGTACATCCACTGGCTCAGTTCCTATGGGTAGCATTTTGTGTTAGCTTAGCATAGAGACTCATATAGAGTCTCCTGTGGACTTCAAGTCTTTATGCTAAGCTAACACAAAATGCTAAACATTCAAACCAAAGCAGTGGACATACAGAGGTAGAAATGGTTTCAAACATCTTGTTTCAGTCTGAGTAAGTTGTAAAAAGGGGATTTTTCCCCCAAACATTGGAGTATTCCTTCAATTCTTTATGTCAGGGATGGATAACATGGATAACAAAATTTCATATCTCATAGTATTAGTTTGACAGAAGTCGTACTACAATACGCTTCATGAAAAATACATGACCTGTGAAATCAAATTAAAGGCTCAGCTGTATTATATTTATTGCAGTGTATCTACTGTTTAACAGCAGTTCAACATGCTGTATTATACTCAACAAGCAGGTGATCAAAGTGGCAGAGACAGTGTTATTCCTGCTGATCAGGAGACCAAAAACACGGCCATATTTTCTTCCCTGCCTCAGAGTTAGACAGTGCTTCAGAAACATCATCAAGAACCAGCCCTTTGTTCTCCTATGTCATGTTATGCAGAGCAGAAGTTTCTCTTGGCAAGTGTGCAGGGTCCATTGCATAAGCTCTTGTCTTTTTGAGCTGCCTTTTCTGGCAACATTTGGACGGAGTGAGAACTCCAAACCAGGTGGCCAAGCTCAAGAAACTTCGGAAAGTACATGTTTGTTTGCAGGAAAGCACTGAGTGTGGATGCCAGTGATATATACCCAAGTTAATGTGATCAAATTGATTAATAAATCAATTTAAAACCAAGCCGTTCTAAGGCTGACCTGAAATGACTATTGAAGTTAATAAATGCAGAACAGAACTTATTTTTTATGTTGTTTCTTTTCTGTTAATTGGAAACTTTGACAATGCAAAATACGGTTAAACACACATATTTTATTTATTTGCTTTTATTTAACCTGTATTTAACCAGATAAATCTTACTGAGATATAAAAACTATATATAACTCATTGTAGCATGACATCAAAGTATTATTTCCAAAGAAATCTATGATGTAGATCAAATGATGGACTCCACTGAAGCCCCTTGTCTGAATCAATAAAATGTCAAAGCCGTACATCACATGTAGACAAAACAAGTCTTTTTTTTTTTTTTTGCATGAGATTAAAATGTGATGTCACTTCTCCTCAGAGAGGCAAGTCATTAACTTTACAAGCCCCCTGAGGCAGCGGAGGTATTTCTGGGTTGAACAGAAGGAAAAGAGCTTGACTAAACAGGCCTGCCCCTATCTCCTCACGCCGGCTCCCATGGCATATAATGACCTCATACAGGAAGTCTATGATGCCTTTGTTTCTTCCTGATGGCTCCACAACAATGGTCTGTTTATGAAAATGTACAGTTGGGCCTCAGTACCGCCATGAAGAAAAGGAAGCCAAAACATGCAGACCAGATTTTATCACTGCTCCTGATTTTATGTGAAAATGTCTGGGCTTTGAAGAAAATACCATCACAAAACACACTTTATAATCAGACCCACTTTAGACTTCAGACTTTATAACATTATCATAATTTGCAAGCAATATACTGTAAAAAAAATACTCCATTTTAACAAGTCATTTTGTGCCATATTCAGTGTCAAAATCTTATTTTTCAATGACAGGTGAAAAAATCTGCCAGTAAAATGGAATAATCCCATTTATTTCCAATGCGAATCAATTTATTTCCAGATTTTTCTTGCATCAAGTGTCGTTTTCTTGATACTAGTGGGCTGATCTGCCTTATTCTGCCTTCTTTTTACATATTTATACTTGTTCCCAGAAAAATTGAAACCGCAAGTGAAGCTGCATTGGAAATAAGTGGGATTATCTCATCCCACTGGCAAATTTTTTTCATTTGTTTTTAAGAAAAAAACAAGACTACAGATGAGACTAAATGCTTTGTTAAGATGGAGATTCTGTAAAATAAAAGCTTACAGATTTTTTAATTTTAGAGGTTTCAATAGAGTCTAATTTTTAGCATTTTTACTGGAATTCAAGAAGAAGTGATATAAAATTCATATAAATGTCATAAAAAAAAGCTTTACACATTATACATTGTTTACCAACAACCTAAATTTTCAGCCCCTGTAGCATTTGTTCCTTGGCACTAATGTTTCTGGGAGTGAAAGTCTCTCTCTATCATGGAAATGAGCTGGTGAAAGCCGAGATGTTTTACAGAGCAGCCGAGGAGACAGACCGGCTCTTGAAGAGGCCGTGTTTCTCCATGTGGTGACCTGCTTTGCTCTCCTTGCCCGAAACATTAGGGGGGTTTTAAAAGTCTTTCTCTGGAAAGCTCACTTCCACTTCCACGGCGATGTAATACTGTAATAACACATTTTCATCAGTGATATTAGTCAACCAAATCCCTGTAAATCTAGCGGGTCCCAAGGTAGCGGGGTAGCAGGGCTCTGGCGATTTGAAGCACATTTAAAAAAAAAAAAAAAGAAAGGTATCGTGGGGCCTTTCCCTCTAAAAACAACAGAAATGCAAGTGCTCCTAAAGAGCAAAGGGCTGCTAAGCTTGTTAACATTAACGACGTGCTATAGAGCAGTTTTCAGCGCAAACACACATCATATGTTTTCTTCATCTGACACGTCCAAAATTAATGTCTTACTATTGGAGGTAAATGGTTTATCACTTGGATGGTCCTAATGACAAAGCCAACTGTTGGACGAAAAATGTCCCTCCACCGAACTCGCTGAAATATGTCCTTGTATGCTGGGGTGGACGCAGCGATGAGATAACACAACCAGTTGTGCTGCTTGGCTTCGTCTCTCTGGGCCATAGGCGTGAAGAGATGGAGCCAAACAATGATCTCATCCCTAAGTAATTGCTTCACTTGTGGCGGTTTCCCCTCCCTCTGTTCCCTCAACCTAACACAGCTCATACAGTTCTCGGGACAAAATAAGAACCAGTACATATTTTGTTCTGCGCTCAGGGTCATGGGAGAGGCAGTGTCCATTCTGATTTTGTCTCAACAGCCTCTCAGCTTGTTTGTCAGCCCTCTTTTCTTCCGCCAAGCCAAATCCAATTTCTTTTCATTTGGCTTTTGTGCATCAGTGGAGGTCACAGTAGAGGTTCTGATAAAGTTGTGATAAGCTGAATTTGTTTAAAAATCACATTCTTCTACCGTCTGCTAAATATACTTATTCTTGAATAGTTAAACTGGATTGGGAAGCACACCCTGCATAGGTATTTAACTAGTTTATACACATATGAGAAGCAAAGACAGAAAAAATAAGGAGAAAAGAGCAGCAGTAGCATTTCATGAGCAGAGATCCAAGAATTCGACCCCATGCTGTTGTGAGCATGTGATAAACTCATTAATGAGCTAAACCTGACTGAATGAATGACCAGGACAACCTGTAGTCACGGCTGTATTTGTTATGCTTTACTGTACCTGCAGTATTTCCTTGTTGAAGAGAGAGGTACGCTGGGTAAAGCAGTCGCTCTGGGATGTAACAGCAGCCGAACCTTCGTTGTGTGTGTGTGACTGGCTTTCTCTCCTCTGCAGCTCTTTCTTGGGTGACCGAGGCCTGGGCACTGAAATCTGCATGAACCCAACAACGTAAACTACTTAGTTTTGGAAACGTGATGGCATTTCGACTGAAACATCAGCCTTGCAAGAGAAAACATGCAAGCCAGGTGCCACTGTGTATCCTTTTGAATGCCGCCTGCCTCTGATTAAACCCCTTTGGAGACATAAACCAATAAGGAGGAGGTGTAGCTCTCCAGCCATAATCACCTCACAGTGAGGGGACATTTAAACTGATTACACCCTTTTTTACAATCCGGAGACGTTGCGAACATGTGTCAGACGGGCCCCCAGGTCCCTCTTAACAAAAACCCACTGTCAGCACTACATGAGATGAAATAAGCAGGACTGGCACAACTTCCTTAACGGACAGGCATTTCTGCCGCTCTCCAGTCAGGAAACATCTGGGCAAATAGAGGAAGCAGGAATGGACAGATCCTTAGATGTCTGGCTTTTTTTTTCTTTTTTCTGCCAGCATTTTATGTAAACATATGCTATGGAAAAAAAGGTTGGTAGATCAGGTTCATTCCGTCATACCTGAACAGGTAAAGGAACCAACAAGTTCTTGCATGTAACTATTGTAATCCATCATCTATTCATTTTTTGTCTTGTGCACCTATAATATGTGAAAATGGGATAATAATAGAGCATTTTCTTGTGTTTGCAGGATGAAAAATGGTGTAGAAAAATACTGTCTTCAGTGCAGGAACGAAATGGGAGCTCTGCTGTGTCAGTGTGCTGTTACCAGCCTCCCTAAGGACCTCGACAAGACTTTTCTTTTGTTAACATCTTCCCTGACCTCATGTTTTCCAGTGAGCCTTGCCTCTGTGTAGGGTCTGGTGTAGCAGAGCACTTCGTCCACAGGCTGATGACTTAAACAAGGAGCAGAATAAATCCAGCAGTCCACTGACTTTAAACAATGTCCTACAACCCTATTTTTTTTTCCTCTTCGAGATCCTTGCCTCTTACCTAAACCACACGCAGGCAAGAATAAATAAAGCACAAGCCGTTTTTAAACCTTTCAGAAACACGTTATTCCCCATGACTCTATAAACAATTACACTTGTTTTCCCCTCTAAGTAACCCTGCTCCAAACTCATAATATAATAAGCCTTTTAAGTTTGGCGAACACACCACATGACTTCACTTCCTAAATTCCAAGGGATTCATCAGATCCACAGCTGCTATGAAGACCCCGCTCCCTCACAACTAAACAACTATTTTGCTGCAGCCTGAATAAAGCTGAGTGAAAGAGAAGTCTGCGTAATCTCATGTTGTCTATTCAGTGCAAAATCATCACCATCATATCATTAGAATTTAAACCTACTCATTATTCTGGGTAATGTGGCCATTCAAATAAAACAAAACATCTAGAAAATAGTAAATACTGAAAAAAAGCTAATATGAGCATATCTGAAATCAGTTATGTATAATTTTACCTGTTGAATGGATTTCTCCCCATTCACTTCCAGTCTGGTTTGTCCTTGAATGGGCTGATAATCATCACTGCTGTCTTTTCTGAGTAAAACCTAAAAACAATAAGAGAAAGTAACAAGTATTCACATCAGCTCACAAGGCATGAAACAGACCATCAAGGGCCTTTCTCTTCAGATTAGAAGTGGTGTCTGAGCCATTTGATCTTATAATTGTCCTGACTCATGACTCTTTTACTGCATTAAGCCGTAAATTAATTTAACAAGCTTTACAGGAAGATCCAAATTACGCAATGTAAATTACAAAGCAAAACTGTAAGCGGGTAGATTGACATGTTAAAGGTGATCGGGACACTTCCAGTAAATTTATCTTTTTTGGACTTCTTGAAATGAAATTTTTGGGTTTCACCTACAATAATGTTATCAGGATAATTTAGTCAAAAGAAACATAAATTACTCAGAAAGATATTCAGATTGTACATGTGTAATCTTTACAGAAAAAAGCTAAAGAGAAAAGAAAAACAAAAGAAAAAGAAAAAAGCTAAAAGAAAAACACACACTGTTAGTATAAAGGTTACTATGGGTCCCCCACAGTACATTTTCACTCTCACTGATTTGTGGTTAAGTGAAATGTGACTGGATTGAGCTTGACAAGCTACAAAACAAGCAAAACTTAAAGTTGACTATAATACTATAAAGTTGAGATGGAAATAGTACACTATAAATTAGCAGGTTGTATATTTGAAACTACAAAAACTGTTCTAGGTTGGAAAACGCAGTTTACTCCTCTGCATGCTGCTTTTAAGTGTTGACAACAGTACATTACTTTTGTCTAAGAGGACACAAATATTAACTTTTCTGTAAAACAATATGTTTAAACTTATGTAACCTCTTATATAAGTAATCAAGGTACTGAGTGCATTTTTATTTGTACTGCAATATTAAAAGGCACTAATATTAGGCTTATGAATATTACTTTTTAATGTCATCAGATTTGACAATGATCTGCCATTAAATGCATTAATGAACTGTGTCATGTACCTTGAAATGAGAACTGGGTTTATTCTCACAGCTCACTCCCACAATCCTGGGCAGCTGTGGGTTGGAAGTGTTGTTGGTGGCGATGTTATTGTTGTTGTTGTTGTTCTCAGATGAGGACCCTTTGACTGGGAGTCTCACAGGTCCCACTGCTGCCTTGTTCTCTGAGTTTTCCCTGTTCCCAGAGATGGTGATCTTCTTGATGGATCTGGACACCGCAGAGGGAGGGACGGTGTTCTGGTTCAGGTGGTCCTCGGCTGCCATGTCCTCCTGCTGGTGCTGGACGGGGGCTACCTGCTTGACGAGAGGTGAGACCAGGCACGGACCGTTTGCACAGACCTGGGACCGGCTGAGGTAGAGCGAAACACTCTCGTTCAGGTTGTGCTGTAACGTGCAGTTATCCAGACTCTGGCTCTGCAGATAACTCTGGGTAAAATCCTGGCATTTTGGCACTGCGGGAACTGACAGCCTCGTCCCAATGGTGAAGGGCTGGACCTTCCTCACAATGCTTTCCGACATGGCCAGTGTTGTGATAAGAACAAAAAAAAAACTGTTGAAGTCCAAAGAAGCAATGATAAAAGTCTGTCACATCCCCTTGTACTCTCCCTCCCTCCCTTTCCTCTTTGTCCAGGCTCTCCGTTCAGCAAGTAAGAAAGTAGAGAGTGAAAAGAAAGTGGAAGGGAGAGCTCAGTTCTCCACCTTCTTGGGCATGTTGAGAATGCACAGCACACAGCCCAGGATGGCTTCCTTGGACTCCTGGGATCGAATGCGGTCCCAGACGTGGCGCAGCGCTGTGCCAAGGTGGGCAGCGCCTGAAGAGAGGGTCCTCCTGAGGAGCTGTGCCACCGAGCCGGCCAATCTGCTACTGAGGAGCCTGATAACCAGGGACCGCAGCAAGATGAAAACTGCTGGCATGCTGCCTGAGTGTGCTGTGCGAAAGAGAGAGAGAAAAAAAGAAAAGAGTCCAGAAAAAAAGGAGGGGGAAAGGAGAGGGTTGGTTAAAGAGAGGGATGAAGTCACCACCTCTCTCTCTCTCACTCACTCACTCACTCTCCCTCTCTCTCTCTCTCTCTCTCTCTCTCTCTCTCTCTCTCTCTCTCTCTCTCTGTCAGTCAGAGTATTTGCAGGGCCGGCAGAGCGGAGAGGGGGGGCTGTAAAGCCTGGCTGTCAAAACTTCCTCTCTGAACCCGAACTGAAAACCTGCCCAGATAAGAGGCGAGGAGTAATGTAGTCAGATAGAGAGAGAGAGACCTCTGTCAGACCTCTTCTATCACAGCTTCTCCTATATGAGGTAATATCCTTAACTTAAACACACACACACACACACACACACACACATACCACCTCTACCTTACCTCTCTGACTTGCAATGCTCACGAAGATTTAGCCCTTTTGTTCTGCCCCTGCACCAAAAAATGCAACCTGCGAGGCAAAAATAATGTCTCTGAGAGGCAGCTTTCTTGAAAATCCAGTGGATTTTGCCTAAGAGATTTAGTTTAAGTATGAAAGAGCGCTGTCCTGAGCTCCGGGTCTTTCCTCAGCAGTTGTCACGCAGGCTGTGGCTGAATGAAACAGCGTACCCCTGTTGCTCGCCTCCTTAAACTGGGGGACTGCGCCGGCATGACAAGTGTGGAGGACAAATAAAAGCCAAACAGATGATGACCCCCCCCTTGCCACTCCTTGATGGTGTCCTCCCAAATCATGGCTGGGGTGCAGTGGAGCACATGTTGGGATGACTGACTGGAATGGCAGGGGTTGTGTGTGTGTGTGTGTGTGTGTGTGTTGGGGGGAAGGAGGGAGGGGGGATTATTGAAGGGGGCAGACAGCAGAGAAAATATTTGCAGGGAGGAGACGGGAGAAAGAAACTGCTACCACCGGTGAAAGCTTTCCCAAAAAAGGAACTCTCACTCCTCACTCCTCTGGCCTCCGACTTGACCCCCAACACCTGGTCTTAAAGCTCTCAGAGGCTCCTCAGCTGCTCAGCGTCATGTCCCAAAATCTGTTCAATACAATGGAGCAGAGATTATTACGTATCTCATCTCACTACATACAGTTTTAGAGTACAGTTTTCGTGTAAATGTCATAATTCTGCTGATTACTTAATAAAGTGCTGCATGAGTTTGTCCCTGTTTACATCTCGAAGCTCCTTGTCCCTTAAGTTCATTTGCAAAAACAGACATTTCCATTTGTTTTCATTTATATAAATCATGATGGTTTTTTTTGAGATAATACAAATAAAAAATTCATGCAGTGCTAATGCATAGGTGATATTGGCTTCTTAAAGTTCTTAAATTCTTAAAGTTTTTTTTTTTTTTCCAGGAATGCTATTTAACTGCTTTTCCAACTTACGCAGTCAGATCTTCTCACCTTTATTCCACCCCTCACTCAACTATACTCAACTATAAAACAAAAGGTGATCATGTTTTCGTAATGCGTAATCTCTGAATTGTTTTATTTCTATATATATATTCTCATTTATTTGTGTTTTATGTGTTTGTGTCCATTCTGTCTTAATTTGCTGTGTTGGTTTGTGTTAATCCATTCTGCTTTAATTGGTTTGTTTTTGTTAATCGCCTGCATGTGTAAAGCACTTTGTAATGTTTTTAAAGGTCCTATATAAACAAATCTTTATTATAAACAAGTAATGCTTTATTAGTGGGCGGGGCTCTGTTGTTGACCTTATGCTTCACCTGTTGTTGTGATGTGGTGAGTTTTGTATTTTTTAAATGAAAATGAAACTCCCATAGACCCATGCTGTAACAAAACAGAACAAACAGAAACATGATTGAACTGCAGATTGAGTGTAAACTAAGATTCATTAATACACTCTAACATTTCCAGTGTTTGTTGTGATGTTGTTTTGGGCTGAAGCAGTTTTGCAGTCGGTCGTCAGTCAGTCAGCAGCGCTCCATGTGATGGAGCAGCTCCGGACTCGACATGGTTAATGATGCTTTTAAAAGAGCTCTGGTTTCGTGATGAAGTCATCGAAGGAAGAGTTTTAATGTGTTGCAGCTTGAAATTAGAGATAGATTCTGTACAGGCAGGGTGGTGTTCGAGGAAGGGTGGATGGGTGGAGCTCAAGGGGTTTGGCTGACTTTAAAACACTGTTTCCTCGTTTTGCTGGGTGAGTGGCTGTAAAAGTGTGGGCCTTACGTATGCTTTGTGTTCACTGGAAATCGCAATGAAACTGGCAAACACCGGTCACACTTAAGACGAATTGTGCAACTGCAAAACAGTATGTAATAAACAATTGTATATGTATAGGTATGTGAAGGGATTAATATACTGGAAGTTCAAGAACTACAGATTCTTTTGAAAAGTGTTTATGGATTACTATTTGTTATGGAAAAGAAATGAACTAAAACTTCATTTTGTAAATCATTTTCTTTTGAAGCAAAGTAATCAAATGTTGTTTCTTGGAATGAATAGTCCTTGGTTTAAATTACTGTCACGTAATCACTAATCCAGAGCATATTTACACCATCAAGTAACCTTCCCCAACCCTGGATGTATGGTATTCATGCCATATATCCCCCCCCCAAAAAAAAACTCAAGTTAAACAGAACTTACAAAGACATCAAAGACACAGAAGATAAGATAAAATGTCCTACTGTTCATATCTGAGTCTTTTCAGTTACGTTGAATAGAGATGTGGGAAACTGTATTATTGGTTTATTTCTATGTAAATAGGAAAATTGGAATTTGATTATTTTTATAGTTACATTAGTTATAGTTATAATTTTGTAATGTGTTAATGTTTTGGTCCTGTGTGCATGAGAATTTATTTATTTATTTATTTATTTATTGAGAATTTAATGTGCTTCATGTCTAATTGCTTTCAGCTGTTTGAGTAATTTATAATTACTTTTAGATAAAGAAAGGCTAAATATTTAACAGCAGCAGGAGGCCTTTCAGCAGCTTATCTCTGCTGTGTTGGACACACACCCACTCACTGGGACACATAACAAAAACATGACACAATGTAGGATGAACACAATGTGACCTGAAGTTACCTTTTAACTAAATTACGACTAAATCAGATCACAACAATTGTTGTAATCAAGATGCACTGTATGAACGTAACATAACATTGGATAAGCACAAAATAAACCGATTTTATATTAAGCTGCAAATATATTGCTGAACTATTTCAACAGTTCATTCATTCAGACAGATTTTGAGGCAGGAATTAATCTTCCACTCAGATTTGGTGTTATGAAGTATGTTTGAGAGACTCACTAAAAGTTTGTTTGTACTTTTCTATGAATAATCCTTCAGGTGAAACTCCTATCCAAAGAGCTTTAGTATAATTTAGGAAGCTTTACATGAATGGGAGTCCTAAATCATGTAGCCCCTGTCCTCCACGTACCATAAACATTTATAAAAGACTCAAAGTTGTTTGCTCACAGAGTCGCTGTCAGATCAGATTTGAACCAGGTGTCCCACCTCTGCCATGCAAGTCGGATTAGGCTACTGTAACACCTTCCTTATGTTGTTTACCCAGGAAGTCCTGCCTCCCCACAGCTCTCGATACCATCCTATGCATCCCATCCCACATCCCTTATAAACTGTGATTCAAATCTGAGGTTGATCTGAAACCCCTTCATGTGCCATCCTTTTTTATTTGGATCTTTGAAGATGGTTGGTGAAGACAAGCTGTTTCTGGCTTGATGCGTGATATCATTGCCTCCCAAGATGCTAATAAAAACCTGATGCTCTCTCACCACAGGCCTGGCTGGTGAGAGGCCTTGTTAGATATCCCCTGCTTTATTAGAGTCAGTAAATACAACATGGAAGTCTTGTGCAGAGGATGATGTCATCGAGATTGCCCGCATGAGAGGAGAGCAATGGTTGTGGTGGAGGAGAGAATATGCTTGGGAGCTAGAGGGGGTCTGTACTTTTCCACTTGGTGTATGTCATAGCAAAAGCATGACTGGCCTTTGGGTCATGTTCCAGCACAGATAAGATTAAGATTTCGCTGTGGATCATGATCAAAAACTAAATGATGGTTATATTTTAAGATTTATTTGACATGAATGCAATAGGAAGTAATGAAACTTTTGAATTACATGGATTGCTTTTCCCACAGCCTATTTGAGTTTTGACAGTTACTGTATATACTATATGATTTACAGCATGTAAATCAGTATGTATATGCACAGTGAGTTCATATCCATAATAACATTTTGCATGATTGCCTGGTTGGCCTGAGCTAAATTTATAGTAATTATGAGGCCCTCAGAGAGCTCAAACCTCAACCGATGCTGAACTCCGTGCTGAACTCTCCAGCTTGCACCCAAAAGGCATCATTCCTATCACTTATCATTTGATTTATATTGATTTTGAATTAAAGTCTGTACTCCCTTAGTTTCATTGTTAAGGCTAAAAATCGATAATCATCTAATGGCAGAAATCCCAGATCAAGAGCACCTCCAGAATCAACTGCTCCTCGACCCAGGTGACCCCATCGGTTCACAAAATTCATGGAAATGGAAATGTCGTCATGGAAATTCTGTACTTCAAAATGCTGAAGTATCTCAAAGCTCCTTGGCTGAGGTTAAAGAAAGGTAAAAGCAACAGGAGCAGACAGATTCAGAGCAGTTCAGCTACTTACTTAGCTTAAATGGTAAGGAACTGACAGTGCTCTTTAAGTAGCATCTGCCAACAGCAAGTGCTAACACAACATAGTCTAAAAGGAGGATTGTTTGCTTTGTCAAGCCTGTGAATGTCAGTGAAACTCTGCAAAAACACTAGCTTGAATAAACTGAGAGGCAGGAGGGCACGATGCCAAAGAAACTGTGAAGTCATAAATTTGTGCTAAAGCCTATCTGCTGATCTAAATTGCTTTGAATTCTTTTGTTCTTAGCTCATGTGTCTGCATCCACATCCTGACAATGACCCAGCCTCTCTCAGATGGGCAGCCTGCAGGGACTTGGCTGTGTTTTTGTATTTCAGCCACAGACAGAGCGCTCCCTCAGGACGGCTGCATGACCAGTGAAATGATTTGTGTTTTTGAATAGAACAACAACATCAAATACGCAGTTTATGGACAACCCCAGTGGTTGAAATGCTGAAATTATAAGCACATTACCAAAGCCACACACACAGCATTTACTAGTCCACAAGTCTTTGAAGAATTTTTGCCTACCCCAAAATCTCTCAGGCCCGAGCAGAAACGGTGGAAAACATAACTTTAATCACACTTTAAGTCCACCTAATCCCTTTGAAAACATTAATGCCGTCGTCTTGGAACTTGTCAGCTTTCAAAGGTACCTCACCCTTTCATCACTGATTTAATACTCGGAGTATTGTGACACACGGGTTTGAGGTTCACCTTAGGCTATTTGACCTAATGAGACTGCATGCTTATCAGGTGACGTTTTCATACACCTGTGGCACCACAGCCAGAGAGTCTTGTTTCACACGTTTCCCCCTGAGCATCTTTACTCCTGTCACAGCCATAAAGAGCCCAAGGAAGCGTTGGATGACCTCACACACCATAAAATGCCATCTCAGTCAGTCAGCACTCATTGTTTATAGAGACAGAGTGCCAGGTTTGTCAGGAGGCAAGCAAAGATAATGCAATTTGACAGCCATTATGTATTTTCTTTACCGTGGCTGCTTTGTTCCAAGAGCCTATCAAAAATATATTCCCTATTCTCAAATAAGGCGTATTTTTAATGTCACAGGTCACATTCATGTGGAACTGGCATGCAGAGTGGCATGTAAATGTCATATAAACTGTGCTGATCCTACATCAATAATGCTCTGATCTCTGCCACCTGGCCTTCTCTGGCACCCTTCCTCCAGGCAACCTCAACCTGCAGTGTTTGTCCTGCTAGATCCACTCTGCAACTTTGGCAGCAGGCTGGCGTAGCAAAGTGGACCCAGGTTTAAAGTCCTGTGTCGGTAAATATCTGAAAATACAGAGACTTGGCTTCAGTGAGAGGACCTTTGTTTTCAGCGTATACCACCTAAATGAATTGCTTTCCCTGACTTTACAAAATGGCCAAAAATGTTAGAAAATACAGTTTGGACAAAAGAGTTGGAAACAAACAGATTTTGGGGTGGCTGTGAATATTGAATATCAAGAGAAGCATTGGCTTGCAATGATACTTTGAAAATTGAAAATATAAGTTTGTTCTTCCCTGAGACCTGCAGCATTTTCAAGCAAAATAACCGGGTATGTAAATTCCGCCTTAAAGCTGCTCCACCAAGACAATGAACAGGACAGCAAACCAATTCACAGATGATCAAACTTCTCCCCTTCACAGCTTTTTGTGTTTCTACCTCTAAGATGAAGATTCAGTTTCTCCTAATAGGTGAAAAATGTGATTCAAATAAAACAATGCTCTTAAATCCTTCAAAATAGCTGTATAATTTCAGCGATACCTTAGAAACCAGTAAGCCTGCTCTTGTGCTGTGCAGCGACGCTCTGTAATGTGACAACTGAGCAGGGACACACTGTACCAAAAAGACCTTTATTGTACTGTAAGTTTGCACTGAGTGCAATCGGAAGCCAGCCTCAGGTGGCAATCAGGCTGTATGCCGGGATGAGGTCACTCCATCATGTGACATCATAGGTTCACATGGCAACCGTGTTCCAGCAGCAGGAAGCAATTTCCCCATATCAAAGGCTGAATAACTGAAAAAAGCTGCACCTTATTTTTGTCCTCTCCTGAAATATCAATCACCCTGAGAGGTAAGTTTAACATTTGACCTCTGATGTCATCCCAGCGGCAGGTTGGGTGCCTTCAACACTTTATTTCGAAGCTCAGTTGACCTAGTAATGTGATTTATCGATCACATAGAGGAATTTTAATCATGCATTGCAGCCTGTCTGTAGTATATTCCTTCCCTTTGTGCTTGCTTGACATCTGTGTCGCAAAGTGTTGCCAAGTGTCTGTTAAACATTTTCAATGCAAAAACACAAAATAAAGAATGAGGCTAATATGCACATTGACATTTAAACATTTCCACACCTTTGCATCTGATTGTCTTCTTCATTTTGAACTTCACGAGAAAAAACTGCTTAAGAAAAAGAAGAGAAAACCTGTTTCATCTGAGTGGTATGGCCTCAGGCAAATGGAAAAATATAGCCAAGCCAAATACATCTTGAATCATTTTTGAACAGCACTATTGCATTACAAATTGGTTTAATGTTTTGGTTGAGGTAATTCTTCTCAGTCATTTTCTAATTGGAGGTAAATAAGAAAATACTAGTAAATACACAGACAACCTGCAAAACTTTCACAGATGTTCTTTGCCTCCTTCACAGCCATGGGGGTCATCACTCCTATTTCATTTTGCTGTGAGAACATCATTATGCTGCACCTCAAACAGTCTGGACTGAATACAGGAAATGAGAATGTGATTTTCTCTGCTTTGACATTCAAGGTGGCCCGAAGTGTTTTACATAACAAGTTGGACCTACCTGAAAGCCTTGCATTATTGTACGCCTCACTCATGTCACCTCATGCTAGTGGAATGGATGAGCTCATCGCTGACACCAGTCTGAGCTATGCATCGCTTGTTGATGTGAAAATTCACCTGGCACTGTAATAAACACAGTAACACAATAACCAATGCTCTACTTTTACAAATGTGACATATGGAATGAGAGCCAAAGCATGTTTTGCTTCCAAACTAAGAATGGAAATTTTGCAATAAGTTAAAAGGAAAATCCAGTTTTAAGCAGATGTTGTATGATCTGGGAAAGTTCAGTCAGTATCTGTGAGCTTGAACATCTGTGATGCAATCGAAAGACAAAATCTGGAACACCTCAACTGACAATGGAGGCTCACTTTACAGCCTCGTAAAATGTTTTTGGGCTTTTTACTTTCAAGCGGCCTTCACTGTAGTGCTAACGGTGACAAAGCAGAAAGTGTGTCCATTGCTGAGCAGAGTAATTGTGTCCACAATGTCCCATTCATCACCAGTGGAGCAGCTCAAAATGTGTTTCACGATGACATCATCTTGGCAATCTTATTTCTGGCTTTGAGATTTAGTTCTGCACATACATACATCCAGACTATGCAGTCAAGGATCATAGGAACAGCATGTGAATTATATTTTAGGCTGAATGGTGGCTTCAAGGAGAAATCATGTGACTGAACTATATAACATTGCCATGTGCTTCCTGACTGAAGATGCATGGGTCAGACAAACAATACCTTCAGGAATGATGAGAAACAACATTTAACATAAGAGCACTGCCATAGTGATGATAGGAGCAGGTGCAGATGTCTCCAGATAAGGCATGGGATAACAATTGACTTTGAAACAGGTGGAGATTTTAAGCTGTGCAATCTATTTGACAGCTGTCCTAAATGTTTGGAGGGAGTAGGGCTGAGGTGGGGCTCCTTCAGGGCTAAAATAGAAAGTGAGCCACATAATTAAAGTGGTTATGAAAATACTTTTCTTCTTGCTGCCAGTTGTCTCTTCTGTTGCAGTCAATCAGAAAGACCCTCTGAAATGCTAATTACTCTACCCCACTGGATATTATGGTTTTGTCAGAGAGCAAATTCAGCCTTCTCAGAGAAACAGCCCAACTGGGTCACCCACACCCACTTCTTTGCTATTGGTTGACAGTGTGATTTTTCTGGTCAAAATTCAGCAAACTTGAATGCTACGCCAAGAGGAAAACGCAAAATTGCAAGAGTGCAAGTAAACTGGAGGTGAATGTGCATTTCACTCATGTGTGACTGCACCTTTATTAATTTGTCCACAAAAAGCATTTTTGGCCCGCTAACACCCTCATGATGAGAAAGTGGGTGAAAGCCAGTAGAAGCATTGCACAATCAAAATAATTTTCTTTGGCTAAACGGATTGGTTCTCACATGGAAAGCAAACACCACGCACATTTGCATAAAGTTAACTGAACTTTTGCCCCACCCATTTCCCAGCAGCGGGTGCTTGGCTAACACAACATGCACTTTGCTTTTTCTCAAAGAAAATGAATGGAAGCAGAACTGGCTTCATGGTGGATCACATTTGGTTTGGCTCAGCTGTAATACTGTAGATAGCGTGCAGAGAGGGACAATCTCAAGGATGAGATAATGGAAGTTTTAGGGCTCTTTCCTACCTGCCTTCTTTTGTGCGGTTACATTGAAACCTGGAGCATTTCCCGCTTTCATGTGGAGACGTAAGAGAGCCTCAAACAAACTCACCAAACACATCAAAACATGGCTGAACTATCTAATGGAAACATTTGAGTTGATTCTGTATCAACCCTGCAGGTGTTTGTTTGAAGAAAGAGTGAAAAAAGACAGAATCACAATTTCTTTCACCCTTATTCAATCTTCACTGAGAAAATCATATATCATATTGCTTGCATAATCATTTCCTGATGGTGAACTTAACCGTAAAATAATATTTCATTAATCCTGAAAGGAGAAATTTTGTTTTTGCTTGCCCATATCCAAATCCCCAGAGGAATCAGTGGTTAGTATCAGCTACAGAACAGCATGTTGCTCAATGACACTTCAGCAGGGAAGACGCTTGCCATCACAGGCGCTTGAACCCAGTTTCCCTATTCAGTACGCCTGCTGCCTTAGCATTTTCACATGTCTTTATGCCCAAAGTGAAAATGATAATATTCTGTTAAATCACTCACCTGTTAAAGATTTGTCCAAGAATTAGCTTCTCTAAAGCTCCACATGACTTTGCTTATAAAGTATTGCTTTTTAGTTAATTGCTAATGGGAAACATAACTCAACCAATAAAAGACTTCTACAGAGTACTAATTTTACTTCTAATTCAGACCAATTCAAATGAACCATAAGTGAGAAAATGACCTAAGGCACATACCAATCCTCTTCCTTGAGAAACTCACAGAGAGGAGCTCTGTTCATTTAATAACCCCCAAATTAAAGGAAAATGTATGATTCAATCATCTGGCCACAGAGTTAGATCATGTTCTATGACATCATTCTGGACTGCTTAATGCCGTTGACCTAATCCAGCGAGCGGAAGTCGAATCAATGCATTAAACATCCGGGGAATATCTCTGCACAGTGTAGTAATGCGCTGACCATAGCTTGGCTGATGCACTGTTTTTGTCATAGGATTTGACCTTATAACAGTTAAAGCATAAGAAGACCAAAGTGTTATTGAGCCAGTGACCACAGTTACATCATGACTGCATTCTCCACAGCAAGATTGCTGCTGCCTGTGCATCTTATTTTGTGCCTGAGCAGTGGAAACACATAATGGATTACGCACATAGGCCATACAAGAATCTGAGGAGCTGGTGCATTTTAGCATCTAAAACATGGTTTATAAGTGTTGAGACAAATTCCATTAGTCTGTGGACATGGGGGAAAGCTTGTTTGCCTGGATATATTGGAGGAAATGGAGAAACAGGAGGAAGTAGAACAAAGTCAGAAAAACACATTTGAGAGACTATTACAGTAGCTGCTTTTCATGTTCGTGTCAACAATTATTGCTTTCCCTTTCCCTTCATTTATTTGTTTATTTTGCCCTGAGCTGGCTGCACTGATCATCGTGGCAACGCTCTTAAGATTTTTATGTGCCATGGGGAAGGGAAAGGTTAACCAAACGAGTCATTTCTAAGTAGAGGCTGTATTTTTCTCTGCCACAAAGCATTGCAAAGCTCTTCCATCATTGGGCCTGCCCAAGAATCCAGAACAACAGTTGGGTTTAGCAGTTGTTGTTGACTTGCAGAGCTATGCTGCAGTTGGGCAACTTCTGTTCTCCATGTCAGGCAGAACAACAGACAGACACCACATGTGCTGGCTATAAAGATTGTAAAACACACCACTAAGCAAATGTGTCAAAGAGTGTCTCAGCAGGGTCAGATGGGTGACGCAATATGTGCAAATGCTGACAGGTGGGATGCAATGCCCAACTTTTCCTCTGATTGGCAGAACAGACTGGGTGTAGCTGCTAGAGCTGCAGAGACTCTCCCTGGGCTGGGCTGGGTTGGGCTCTCTCTTCATGTAGAGGGAGAAATTCACTTTTTGGAGCTTAGAATAATATTTA
>OMKZ01000577.1:1701-12055 GCA_900302535.1 Neoniphon sammara
CGTCTAGGAAAGAAAATCAAGACGCCTTTTCAAATGTGGTTTTGAAGCAGGTATTAGGGATCAAAGTCGGACAAACATTTATACCTCATACATAAAACAGAGTCATGTCTCTGAATATGCTAGTGTGTGTGTGTGTGTGTGTCTGTGGGAGGGCATGTGGGTGTGTCTGGGTGTGTGTTCTCATGCATATTTACCCTGTAATCTTTGAATTTTATGTAGATTATCATCTTAGTGAGTTTAAATAAAGCATCTTAAGTGTAGAGGTGTATGAGCTGATGTAGTAACAGACTCACATTTTGATGTTCTCATGGTACTGCTTGGTGTCTGAGGGCTGGTTGTACAGAGGCTGAAAGGAGAGGAGACAGAAGGAAGAGTTTGACATACACTCAGTTTCACAACCGTTAGATCACAGCTTCACAGCCGAGCCCATAAAGGCCAAACAAACAGGGGGCTCACTTCACATCTCCTCCATGTGAACTCATCTTGCCCCGGACGGTTGTCGGAGGAGAGAACTTGCCCCCAAACATACATTTCTCTCTTTGTGGAAAAATGTTCACCAGGTAGTATGAGAGAAGAGAAGCTGTGACTGCAGGCAGCCTAATAACTGAAGCTAATTCAGTGCATAGATATCACTGAAAATGGACATCCTCAGGGAGAGAGGAGCGCCCGTCTTGCGTTAGCCTGATACTCCAGGCAGGTTTTGCATAGGCTCAACAGATATTTCATTTAACAGGGCCAACTGATTCAATTCACCATGAAACAGAGCAGAACACAATTTATCCTAAAGTCAGAAATAGGCATTATGGATCAAATATGCCTCAATGTAAATATGCTTCATTGTCTATTTTTGATTAAGTGCAACAACCTGAAGATTACTTGTTTGTGTTTGAGTACAGAGAAGTTCAATAATCTCAGCCTTTCATCGCTCCCAAGTGCCTCCATTCCAAAAGATTACGACTGATAAGATGCATCTGTGCTACATTCAGACTCAATTGTGTTATTTGAATATCTCAGAGTGAATAACGCGTGTTTAATAATGATGTGAGAGCCCTAACCAATTTACTTGTTGTTCTTATTGTGAGACTTCAAAAACACAAGGCAGTCGCAGTGTATTCTACCAGAAACTGCTGTGGTATAAAAAAAACAAAAAACAAAAACAAGACAGAAATGGCAGTGCATTGATCAAACAAGGCCTTTTTCAGACACAGACATAGGGGAGCAAAGCAACAGCTCTCTCTCTCCCCTAAACTCAGCTGGTAATGGCAGCAGCCTTGTTCTCGAGGGCCATCCCCCTCAGAATTGGGGACACCCTTTGATTCAAAGAAGCTGTCCCCTCTCTTCCTTTTACCATCCACTTTGCCCTCAAATAAACTACCTGTTCCAGTAAAACAAAACAAAACAAAACAAAAAAACATCTTACAGAATATTGATGTAAAGAAAGTTTCTATACTCACCAGTTCCACCCTGGGCCCCAGTCCTTCCAGTATCCTGTGAGCTTCTTCTGCCTTTTTCTGGTAAAGAAGCAAAAACAGACAAGCAGCACATGTTAGCCTGCTGCCTGCACCTCTGCCATCACCACGGCAACGCACTGAACACGCTCACTTGATCACTGAGGTTGGACCACCGCTCGCTGGATGGATGGCTGGTTGGTTGGATGCGCTGACTATTATTAGAGCTTTTAACTCAAGCTGGGCTGCAGCTCCTCGCCTCGGCTCCCTCTCTCCTCTCCCAGAGAAAAAAGATTACTCACCTCCCCCGAGCAGAGAGAGAGAGAGAGAGGTAGAGAGAGTATGCAGGCGGGCAGGAGAGCGAGTGGGAGTGCGAGAGAAAAGTGAGTGGGAGAGAAAGAGCAAAAAGCCGGGAAGGGAGGGAGGGAGAGTGGGAGAGAGTTGGTAATAGGGCTTTGGTGCTTATCCCATAAGAGAGATCTGATGAAAGACAGAGAAAGATCTCACCTCCAGTTCACTACCTACAACATTCAGCCTCTTAAAACAGAATTCCTGCCAGCTACCGAAAAGGGAGAGAGGAGAGGTGGTGGGGCATGAAGATGGGCAGCAGAAAACCCCATCTGTGCCTCTCTGCCATGGACAACCTCTCCACAGCTCGGCTCCTCCATACACTTTATATTTAGCCTTCCCAGACAATGTGTGAGCAGTGTCCCAGACTACCCCCCTCGCTTACTCGCTCCGTCTTCACTCCACTTTTTGCATCCTTCCACTCTGTACTCTCTCTCCGCTTCATCGATCAAATAGATTCTCCTTGGTGACATACCACATGCTCTGTTGCTTTCCATCACACTTCATTTCCTTCAGTGACCGCAGCAGTGTGACTGGCAGGAGTGACAGACACACGGGCAGAGCGGAGGGAGAGCGATAGAGGAATGGCCGCAGAAAGGGAGGAAAAAGGGGGGAACGCGGCGAGGATGTGGGAGAAATGTGAGAGGAGACAAGAGAGACAGGGCTGCCAGCGCACATGCCCGTCAACCTTTATTTCTCCACCACCCACCAAGTCGTGCCAGATCCCTGTCCCTCTCACCCAGTCTTCACTGTAGACTTTGAGATCTGGTCATACGTTTAAATACAGACTCACACTAACAGACTTGGATGTAAGATCAGAGTGGAGCTCACGCACACAGCTTAACTTGACTCAACATGGGCTTCCAACTGGGTCACCGGTGAGTAAAGCCAAATGACTTGGCACCAGATTTCAAAGTGCCCTTATTAATTTCCTGCGTGTTTCCACTAAAGACAAAAGGCAAAAGGAAGCACTGATAGGATATGTTTGCAAATACACATCCCTCAAATGCAAATACATTCACGTAATGCCACTGCCCTTCCGCGAGTCATTTTGCATCAATCCTTTTTTTTCCCTCATTCCTGTTGCTTCCTCATCAGTGAGTAGGTGTAACAGGCTGCAGAGTATTGCCTCAGAGAGCCCACTAGCTACAGGAGCCGTTAATGAGCAGCAATTATTAAAAGGAGCCTTTCATCCTCAGGGAGGAAGGAGGATCAAGTATTTCTCTCCATTTCCTGGCCACATTCTCTGCGATTCAAAAGCAAGACTATACAACACTGACCCCACACACTTGAAATGTGACTTCTTCACGTCGAATACTAGCAGTGAGAAATTCAGCAATAAACAGTGTGGGAGGGACAGGATGCAAAGAAAGCTGTGCAGAGTGTAACCTTTTCTATAACAATGTTGCTAATCACAAAGAGATCTGCTGGTCTAGCAGCTGCCTCTTCAGTCTATCTCAGCCGCACATACACAAGCTCTTCACAAGAGCCAGGCACAGAGGCTGGCTCCACCATCTCACTCACACCACCCTGTGGTAACACACAGGGACTGCTACTGGGAGAAGGGCAAAAAACCCACAAAGGAGTCAGACAGTGGCCTTATCATAGCCTATTAAGCTGTACTGCTGTTACACACCGCCTGCAGTCAACAGCGTGCCGGCTAGTCATCAACAGCACACAGCAAGGAGGTCAAAGAAGAAGGGGAAAGCATGAAGCAAGACGTTTTCCCCCAGGGAGCAAATGTACTCCTAAATTTAAAAAAAAAAATGGAGCACACGAGAAATTTTGTATACAATTTTGGGTACATATGCTGCTAAAATGGTGGCACTGTAATACCATGACATCTGGGGAATACAGGGGAGAATAGAGAGAGGAAAAAACAGAGAAAGAAAGGATGAGAGTGTGAGAGAGAGGGAGGGAGACGAGGGAGAGTGAGCTTTTGGCTGAAGGGCCGTCTCAATACAGCATAGACACTGAGCACAGCTCAAAAGGATTATGATAATGCAGCCTCAGTGAGGCTCTCTGCTCTTGTGTTTATGTCCGTGACTGCCATGTCCCAAATATGAGAGGAGTGAACTTGAGTTGAGCCGTCCCGGGGGCTTGACAATGGGCTGTCGGTGGGATGTGGATGTAACCCTGTCTGGGAGAGCTGATGACACTGAGCCCAGAGGGGACAGATGACACCACTGTGACATCGGTTCAGAGAGGCACGCTGAGGTTGGAGTAATTACAGCCAGGTGCTGAAACACACACATACACACACTCCTCTCTCCCTGACTGCTACACACTACAGCCAAGGGGAGGAGAGGGGTTAATACATACTAAATTCCTCATGTATGCAGAGATTTGGTGTGAGCTTCACCCTGGGGAACTGCACACTATTTATACCTGCACGAAGCAACACAAATTCTACATGTAACATTAAGCCTTGAATCGCAGAAACGCATAAAATATGTATCGAGTGAATATGCTACGGGGTCACTGTGGCAATGGGCTTACAGTGAGTGCAGCCTAAAAAATAGCGGAAGAAGCTGGTGAAGTCTGCAGAGAGAGAGTGGGGGAGCGTGTAGTAGGCCAGAGTACTTCCTGGCAGCCAGAGGGAAGTGGAAAGTGTTACAGGGGTCATGGTACATTGTGGAGTAAGCCATGAGTCATCCTTAAACTTCCAGCCCTTCAGATGAGCCCGCCTTAAGCAATTCGCCTTGTCCTGCTGCTGCACGTAGTCCGAGGTGCTGTGATTCAGCTGTGCTTGATGAGTATGAGGGTAAAAGGCATGCAGGACATTCCAATGTTGCGGTGTTACTTAAAAAATTGTGCTACTCTGGGCATTTTGGTAGCCCAGCAGACTACGGTGAGTGCCATGTGCTCCTGACATCATCAGAAGTCATGTCTGTGTCACCCATTTTTCCTATCATTCTCAACTGAAACAATAACGATGATAATACTATGATACTACGATAATACTACTACTATTACCACCACTACTGCCTCTAAAATTAAACTGACACTTTATTGATCCCCATAGGAAAAGTTTTGTTTTTGACTGTCCCCCCTTCAAGGGAGGTCTAATAGCAGGGCCAGCTACAGAATACCAACCCCAGGGCTCATAGAGACTCTATGTCTTGCTGAGGGACACTTCAAGAGGCTGGATGCTTGCTAACACAGGAGCTTGTACCTGGGTCCTCCCGTCTAATGTTGGTCACCTTACTTATTACACTAACTTGTACTACATAGAAAAAAAGAATGCATTGAATATAGAAAAAAGGGCTCTCTTCCTCTGAGCTGTGAAGCTTTAACGTTTCTCTCATTCTCCCAACAGGGGCTGGATCTGGGCTGTGCTTTCACACAGTTCCTTGTTTTAGATGTCATGCACATGAAGCGAGAAATGTGTGTTTCACCACTAGGTGGACTAAGAGCATTGAGAATGACTCCATTATCAAGGTAACTGTTGTACAGAACACGGTTGTACAGACTGTTTACTGTAACAAAGTGTTATTAGACAAAGCACTTCTAAATAGGTTACTATGACCACCAAACATTTCTCTTATCTGGAGAGATAAGGACGACTAAGTTGCAGGACTTGCATAACTGATAGCAGAGAAAGATAAATGTCAGTGGTATGTCTATATAACCCTACAGTGCATGTGATTCATTGTGCCTGTTATGTTGACCTTGAGTATCTTAGTCTGTTAGGCAGAAGTGCCGCCCGCTCTGACAGCAGGCGTGGGAGGCTAACCTAAGAGACAGACACCTTGTGGCACTGTCTGCCTGCTTTCTGTTGACATGGGCTTTTGAGGATGCTGTCAAACTAGGTAAATGAAATGAAAGACCTCCAACAGTAATAACCCTCTGCAGACAGACATTATAAATGTTTTCAAAATCCCAGCATCTTGCTCTGTATTACCTAGACTTTGAGTAACCTCAGCTTACCTCTTCTTTCTAAGAAATGTAATAACAGACACTATGAAAAGAGCACACAGTGTGGCTTCACTCATAGAAGTAGGGTCTTTCTGTGGCTTGGATTTTTCTATTTTATCTTCCAAGAACAGCCCAATAGCGTCCTGTGTGGTTTGTCCAAATGTGCACCCGCTGGGTAATCCGCCAGTTTATCACCCAGTGCTCCGTCTCCATCTCCCACACTGACTAGCGGTCCCGTTCCTGGCATCTCAAAACCCAACGACCCCCACCAGGCAGTGGAGAATATTCAGAGGAGGGTTGGAGACTAACGCAGATCAGCTTATTATCTTGAATCAGCCCAGTGAGACAATAATGAACCATGGGGGACGGGCAGCCGGCTCACTCGCTCTCACACTCACTTGATGTAATGAATACACTCTGTATGTGTGATGAAGTGAAGCCAGATTCAAATGCAAGGTAATCTGGGCTTGAGTGCTGATGGGTGGGACACAGAGTATGTGTGCTAAGAGTGCAAACAGAGTGGCTGTGTGTGTGTGTGTGTGTGTCTTCAACTGACCCTGTTCTCGTCATAGATTATCTGCACAAGGCTGCGGTGCTTAGCCTCGCTGGGTGGCGGTGAGATGGGACGCTCCGGCTCCTGGGGCTTCGCTGCCTCCTCCTCCAACTGTTGCTGTAAACACACAAACAAGCCAAGATGACAGTTAACCTTCAGAGCACCACTGAGACCAGGATCACACTAAGCCGGGTGAATATGAAACCGCCGTTTTGGTGTACCATCCATACCCTAAAAGCCTGCCACCCACACTTGAAAAGTCACAAAACGCCTTAAGTTCTCAATACCAGACTATGGCCTAGATAACATATCACATGGCGACTCAAAAAGCTCCGTTTCCGTCTCCACACAACGACGCCAGACCGGGGGTTTTCAAATTTACACATTTTGGACAGCGTTTTTGAAAAACCCCTTTTTTGTGGGCGGAAAACACCAGCTTAGTGTGGACAGGAGGCCAAAACGGAGAAAAGAATATGAGTTTTCAAATTTACCCGACTTAGTGTGGACACAGCCCAAGCAAATCCAAAAGGCCCCCATCTTCCAGCAGGCCTGTGGCTTTCTGGTTCCTGTTGAGAGGTTAGCGAGTGTGTGTGAGATCAGCCCTCCCTCCCCCTCCTCCGGCTCTCCAGCAGGGATGAGACTAACTGTCCTATTAGCTGTAATAGCTATTAACTCCCCAGGGTCCAGTTAATCAAAGGGTTACCACAACAGCCCGTAAACAAAGGCAATGCCTGCTGTGGAGCTAGAACATTATGTGACCATAAGACAGACAGAGAAAGGGAAAAAGAGAGCGAAAGGTAGGCAACTGACACCAGTCAAATGCTGATAAACTTCCTTTGTGGATAATGAGTCTGTCTACTCTACCAGCCACTTTGGTAGATGCCCAACCATCACTAGAGGGTTTCATTTTAAAAAACATCCAGTTGGCTGCGGCTGGCAAATTTTGGCAAGTGCCATCTACTGTGACCAGAGAAAAAAATTCCTGACACAAAAACAGAAAGAGAGAGAGCGTGTGGGAGGTGGGGGGGAAATCTGAGAGGAGAGAAAGAATGTGGCAGGGTTCCTCACCACCCATCACGTGGAGTTCTTTAAGTGCTTCCCTGTCTGTCCAGCTTCACTGGAAGGGGTACAGGAGGAGTAGGAGAGGAGTGTGTTGTTAGGTTTAGAGAGAGAGAGAGAGAGAGAGAGAGAGAGAGAGAGCAGCTCAGTGGGACAGAGAAGAGAGAAGCATCTCTTGGCTCAAAGGCTTTGAGACTGCACCGCTTTGCAACGCTGGCCAACAAACATTTACTGGAAAGGCCTTCAAGTTTATTTTCCCGTCTTCTGGAGATGGCTTCATACGAAAGACCAAGACAAAGACTTTCTAGTAAAAGCTGGAGGAAAATACAATGTGGCAGCCAGTGTCTACTGATATTTATCCATTAGTAAGTTATTGTTTTTTCAATCTCAGCTAGTGGGGAATATTTCATGCCTTCATCATAGGACCAAAACAAAGACAATGCATTAAATTCTAATGCACCAGCTAATGGTCAAAACAACCCAAAACAGGGATGTACAATGTGACAATACTGTTGCATTTTGTTATTGAAAAATGTACTAAATAAATGTAAAATTAACACCCATAAGATTGCTTTGCCTGGTTCTTCTTATAGGTGTGAACATCAGTGAAAGTTCTTTGGGAAATTATTCTCTTTCCCATTATCTACTCATTTTGGGTCAGTTTTGATTTTTAGTACATGAAATGATTTATTTCAGTCAAACATTAATGCATCTCTAGTCTTCTTTAACACCCCTGCAACACTGAGAAAAGCAGACTTATGCTGTCTGACCAAATCAATCACACAGCCTGCTGAAACTCATCTCCTAAATAGACAACTGAAATCTAGCATCATGTTGCAGGCTGTAAATTAACATTTCTGCTATTCAGTGTGTTCTCCAAAATCCCACTAGAAAATATGAATGGGATTTGCAAGAAAGAACTACACAGAGCCCTACTAGCTATACTACATTTTATTCAATGAACGAAAATACATAAATATACATCATGTGTCCTTCAGGTGCATTCTATATCGATTGTTGCTGGTGAAATGCTCTATGTCTGGGAATGAGGACTACAACAGTCAGTCAGAGCTATCAGGCGGTTCCTTGCAATAAGGTCAGTATTTATAGTAAATGATCAGTAACAACTATAACAATGGCTCAAAGTTAGATCAATTTTAATAATCTTTATATACTAACCAGTCAGGAGATCAAGCTCTATCAACAAATAAATCATATGAACAAGAGGTAAGGAAGTCGATCACTATAGTCTGCTTTCACCGATGATTACCATTTTGCAAAAATCTATATTAAAAGTAACTAAAAAACAAACCTCACAAAGGGGGTGCTGGTGGATTCATTTTAACCCCTGAAATAAAATGTAGTATATCTCACAAATGTTTAAGCATAGCCCTTATTTTTGGCAATTTTTGAAAAGCTCATTGATATTTTCCATAGGAAGTACAGAACACACACCAAATGGTGGAGATGTTTCTCTATGGCATGCAAAATGACACAAAATGACAACTTCCACTTTGGTTCCCTAGGAAATATAGGTCAAACCATGCTCCAAAAATGTAAACTGTATACCATGTGAGCCTATATACAGTGCATAAAACAAGCAAGGGGGAAACTTTCTTCCCTTAAGGAAGACTTACGGAAGCTGTACAAGTAGCACGTGTGCATTTGTTTAGGCAAGTGAGACACAAACGTGAGAGACGTAAAAGTGAAAGTAATACAAGTGCACCTGCATCGCCGTGCCTCCAACCAAATAAAAAAAAAGATACACAGAAAACTGTCTAAAAAAAAAGAGGTCATCATGTGGTCACAGTTTCATTATACAGGAAACTATCATCTACAAGTGTTGTGGAGGGTGGCAACACCAGCAACCCATTTTAACACCTGCACATGAAACTGTCAGTAATGTCAATAAGAGTGTTGTAAGGTTTTTAAGTCTTATGCAAAGTTTGGATGAGTGTTTCAAATGAAAAGGGTCACAATACCTCAATGTGATACCTGCACTTACATTAGCAAAATGTATAAGTAACTGCACTGCTGGGGAGGAAAAACAACAACAAAACATTTCCATAACTTTATCCTACTTAACATTTTTCAAATGACATAACAGAGTTTTTAACACTAGACCAATGATGTCCAATCTAGTATGTGGGGTTTCCTACTAATTAATCAGTGCACCAGGTGATTTCACCAACGAGTTGCTCCCACTCTGCTTGAAGGCATGTAAATCAGTAAATTCAGCTGCTGTAGCAGTTGGTCGGGAGTAAAACCATGATGATCTTTATGACCATTAAAGTAGTAAGAAATGTTTATTATGCCATAAGTTCTCATTCATGTGTGCTACATTTTCTCTTTGGCTGTAGATTTTTTTACACCTTAATAGCACCACTACTACAAGCCAAAAAAAGTAAACAAACAGTTTAGAGAAATATTCTCGGATGCTGGACAGATATTTTGTTGACAAAATTCGGCTGCATTTGTCACTATGCTCTTATTTATGATCTTTTTTTAAACAAATACATTTCTACCTATCGCATAACAAAAAGCATTGTCTCACTAAGGTGAGTGTGAAAACTTGTACAATTGTTTCATATTTTCTAATTTGACACATGATAATTTGCCTAAAAATGTTTGGACAAGAATTCGGCTTTTCAGAAGAGCATCAGTGGCGTGCGGGCTGTAAGCTGGAGAGAGCGGCGGAGGCCATTCAGCTATAGCTTGCTGTCTGAGTGTCGGTGAGTGGCGTGCGGTGAGCTTATCTACAGTAAAGCCGATCCCCTGGCCCCCTCTCCTCTCCTGTCCAGGGCCTCAGCAGGGGGAGAGGCGGCCCCCAGAGGATCCACATGAGAGTGAAGCATGATGGATCATCGTGTGCCACGATCGGTCCGGATAAGCATCTGGCGCGGGAAACACATACATTCCCAGAGAGCCCCCCTTCCCTTCCCAAACCCACCGCTGAGTAAAATAAAATAAACCAGCTGTCTTGAGCCTGGCTGACATGACACAGGCTGGCAGTAACCTAAGCCCCAGC
>OMKZ01000582.1:17457-28557 GCA_900302535.1 Neoniphon sammara
TCCCATATTTTACATGCCTCCTCATTGCAGCCAGCCCCCATATGTGCCATTATCGCTTTCGCCACGGAGTTTGATGTGACGTTCTTTCTCACACACAGATGAAAAAAAAAAAAAAGCAGCCGCATTTTCAGGGCTGCTAGTTACTGCTGGATTTTTGCCTGTGGATGCCAGCTCTTGCATAAGGATGGGGCTGGATGAAGGAGTAAACTTTCTTTTTTAGCTCATTAGTTTTAATCTGGGGGGGGTTCTCAAGCGTTGCTTCTGGCCACCCTCTGTGCAGTCATATGCTTTCAGTCTGACTCAGCCTTAGATGTCTAAATCACTTTAATTAGGGGACTAATTGGTGGATCGTACAGCTGTCTCCTTCCAAAAGAATATTACTTTCGCCGTTGTTGAATACCTTGTGCCAGTGCGATCACCGCAAATCAAGAGCAGCCGTGACGAAAGCGAAACATTTTCGCCCGCTGATGATGATATCATGAGATCAGAAACAGTTTTTGAGCGAGGGCAGCGATGTCGACAGCTTTGCATCTTTGCCACGGGGATTTGGATCTACTCGAGGTGGCGAGGGCTTTGTTGCTCCGGCCTGACACCTCTGTCTTGTTAATTCCACAGCAGATTGTGGGGATAGGGATTCTCACTCGGCTCCAGACAGATGCTAGCAGCTCTCTGTCATTCCTTGCGGCAGTGCTGTGTGAGAGGATGGGTTTCCTCCAGCACACCTCCGCTGCACTGTCAGCCATCTCCCCCTGATAGCCCACCACATTTGACACCCCATTCATCTCCACCGCTGCACAGGAGAGGGGAGCGAGCCAGAGAAAAGCTGCTCACAAACACAACGCGTTTACTCGGATTGCATTAAGACTTGGCAGTTGGCACTCATCAAGCAGCAAAGCTACTCATTGGTATTAGTATCACACTGATTACCCAGAGCTGTTTCGAGAGCTCATTTCTCAAAAAGGCTCGCTACCTACAGTAACTGATTTATATTCTGGCTTTTGCTAAACAGATCCTGAGGGCCAAGTGCTTTGATCAAGAGCCTAGCACACTTACGAGTTGATAGTGCTATTTCTTCCACTCTAATTTAATGTTTTTTTTTACATAGCAACAACATACATGTACAACTGCAAAAATAAAGCCCTGAACTGCAGAAATACATAGTATTATATAATCCCAGTGCCACTTTACATGGTTCCTATACAGGTCTGCAGTGCATGGGAAAACAATGTGGTAATTTCCAGATCTTGGATTGTTTGGAAATTGCACAAAAAACATTTGCAGTAATGGAAACTTTTTTTTTTTTCATTTTGTTTTGTTTGAACTCTGTTTGAACCTATCACCTCACATATTCTCATATTTGTTGCTATGAAGAATACTGACAGTAGTATCTGTGTTTGAATTTTATAATTGAAACCATGCAGGAACAGAGGCAGATTTTATGGATGGTCAACGTAGACATCTGCTCGAGGGAGCCCCCAAAGACTGACTCACTGGAGTCCACAGCAATGTCCTAAAATATGGGAACCCCAGTAAACTACTGTTGCAACAATAGAAAACCTCCTAATGTAGGGACCCGGCTAATTCACATCTCTGTGACTAGCATGAGTTTGTTTTGATTTCTGTCCCACCATCCAAAACAAAAAGGACTCATACTGTGTCTATGCCATAACAGAGAGGTCAGAAGTTCAGCCTGACAGCTCCGACTTGAGAGTGTTTGTTTGTTCAAATCACTGTGGAATCGCCACAGCTAACAACGACACAGATTTACAGGCTAACGGCAAAGGCTTAAGCTAAAGCTAAGCTGTTGTACAAAAGTAGAGAAGCGTGTATAGACTGTTGAGGGACCTGTAACAAGTGTTATTAGTAGCGATGCTTCCATGGTGACCGCCATGCTCATCAAAATCTTCTGTGTTGATGTTACTGTGTGGCAACTGGCACACTGGGAGAAACCATGTGGAAGCAGCAAATCCCAAGTTTCCAAGTAGCAAGTACAACTAGGGAAAAGATGCAAATGTTTATATAAGAAGCTTAAATTGTCTTTTTTTTCCCCAAGTGTTTTCCTTATTGGCTTGTGGCTCTGAACAAACAGCAGTTTGAGAAAAGTTATTTGTTTTGTTTAGCCCGGCAAAGGACCTGTTAGCTGTCATCTGGCTTTAGCCCCAAACCTAAACATATGACCCTTCACCTCTTAAGAGATTAATTAAAATCTAATACAAATAGTTAAAGCTGGGTGTGTGAAACCAGCATGTGATCAGATGGAATATTAATTTGATAAAACAGGGGAAAAGGCTGATAATATATAAATAAATAATGCTGTTTTTTTTCAGTAACTAATTGGGTGAATTTAACATTGAAATTAAAGAGGAATATTTAAAAGAGTCATATAAATTCTGAATTTACATAATGGCAGCAAAAGGCAGTCAGTAGGGCCCCATGAGATTTTTATGCCTGGGACCCCATCAGACTGCAGAGCCACCTCTGTGTTATAACCCTGAATGTCCTTGACTTTGTTCATAATAAATGCAATGGGCAAAATATTTTGGTGTTTGAAAACTTCATGGGGTAATTTAATGGCATGATATTCATATTCAACTGATATTTGTCTTATAATGTACCATATATCTAATAATTATATTGAAACAGAAGTTAATCTGTGTTTCTAAATGTAGTTTAAACTTGCCTCTAATGCATCAAGTGCCACAGATCTGCACAAACGTGGGTTTCCAAAATAGGGCTCAGAATTTAAATGAGTGTAACACTTAAGAGGGATTGTCTCTTTAAAATCAAGTTAGTGTTTGCGATATTTAAAATGACCGATTTGAAGTTGTATGTTTCATTGTCTCAGTTAAATGACACATGAGTTCAAAATCAGCTTCAGGCCTGTAATTCACTTCCAGGCCGAGCTGGGATCGACTCCTGTGTTGCAACATTAATTCTGATGGGCAGAAATGACAATAGCCCTGACGCTGTTGTTGAATTACTTCCGATTGGTGGAGCGGACTGCAGACTCTCGACTTGCATTGGCAAAATGCCACCGACATGGCAAGAACGGGCGGCCGCAGAACAGCTGCAAGAATTCAAAAGTATTGACACAAACTGGCTTCAGCCTGCTGCCGGGGGATATAAAACAGAGGCTTCATCTATTTCTTAAATGTAAGAACAGTCAGGGAAATTCTTATTACCAAGATGGGAGGAGAATCTCACACCCACACGTTCTTGCTGTGTGTGAAACATCTCATCCCAGCCTTCACTGTTCAGACACATCCTCAGTACGTGTGGCCGGTCTAAAATAAGAGGGATTGCGTAAGTTCAATAAATTCACATTTTTCCTGTTAACGTCGCTGCCAAGTTAAGGCAGTGTAGTTACCTTTCATATGTGTGGCCATATGTTTTAAGTCCTCTGGCAGCCCTGGCAGCTGTCTCACTGCAGAATTTAGTGTGTTTACCTGGAGATCCATAATGGACCTGCTCAGGTAGCGCTCATTGGGTAATCATCATTAGTTTTTCCCCATTAACCATCCATCTGCATCTGGACATCGATCTGGGCCGAAGAGGGTGATGTAACCTCCCAACGTCTGGCCTGACTGTAATACACACACACACACACACACACAAAAGACAGAGACAGAGAGAAAAATCCATTGTCTTTCAGCTGTTGATCCTGTTAAAGGATCCAACGGAATTTTTATTGATCTTTAAAAAGTTCATTTTTTCAAGGAGACGTTACTTTAAAACTCTTTATGTCATTGTATTTTCAAATTCAAACCCATACAGATTACACTAAGACAACAATCAATCAACAACAATCAATTAAAACAACTGGAGGATGGAGCAGTTGGGTTTTGAGGAGTGGTCTGGAAAGTGTCAACACCAGCAAAGTGCTATATTTATTTATTTATCTATTTATTTATTTATTGCGTGGCAGAAATGCTCGGTCTTGCATGTGGTGACTCACCTGACTAAGATGTCAGCTGGAGGAATAATTTAGGCTGTGAGGTCCACTTCCCAGCAGCCCGGCACTTCCCTGCTGTATTTATAACACAGTTTAGCCATTACTCACTGCCACCACACTGCTGGGACACATCTGTTTTGCAGTGAGAGTTAAGCAAAATGTGCTGTGTGTGTGATACATATAAATAATGACTAATGTTAAGCATAACTCAATTTAAAGGGTAACTCCAGCAATTTCCAACTTGGACTCTGTATTCCCATCATACAGATATATCTAACTAATCAATTTCTTCAGATTAGAGTTGACAGAAAATTAATCAACTATGATTTTGATCATCAAATAATAATTATTTCTGTCAGCTATTTAAGTAAAATGCAAAACATTTGTTGGTTACAGCTTTGCAAATGCTAAGATTTGCTTGCTTTTCTCACATTATTTTGTTATTATTTTGACATTTTAAAGATCATATGATTAAAAGAACAAATTATAAATGGATTAAATGGCAATGACCAGTTGCAGCCCTACTTGTACAGCTCTCAGTTAAGTAAGTAAATGGATTGGTGAAAAGATGTAAAATTATCAGAGGTCAAGCTTTACAGTTTTGATGCTACACTTGTTATTGCTTCAGCACTTCCTTGTTTAGTCTTTGCCAGCTGGCAGCCTCTCTGATTCTACATGCTTTGCTCACTAATGCATAATAAATGGTGAAAGCAGTCAGGTCAAAGCTGAAAATTAGAGTGAGTAGCTCTATAGTGAAGCAGTTGACAGGATTTTGATCAGAATTTATCATTATGATGCAAAATAATGGGGGAAAAAGGCCCTTACTGAAAATGACCTGAGTTGTGCTTTAATACAAAATAGAAATCCCATTCAGCACACACTCGTTTAAAAGCTTTGTATATACAAAAAAGAACACCTTTTTATAGTTCAATTATAGACTACAATAGAATAAAAACACTGAGTTCCAAGTGAAACATCATCCTGCAGCCATGAAGTAGAAAATAAAGCAGCCTAACAAAATACCAATTTCAAATTAAAGAAACTTCATGAAATGTCCTGCTGTAACAAGAAAGCCTCCCTCTTAACAAGTCAAAGCCTCCCTCTTAACAAGTCATTTAGTCTCATCTTCAGTGTTCAAATCTTGTTTTTCTTCAAACAAGGTCAAAAATCTACCAGTGGGATGAGATAATCCCACTTGTTTCCAACACTAATCAACTCATTTCCAGGATTCTCTTTGAATCAAGCGTCATTTTCTCGATCTTAGTGGGCTGATCTGCCTTATTCTGCCTTGTTTCAACATATTTATACTTGTTCCCAGGAAGAGTTCCTGAAACAAGTGAGAGTGTACTGGAAACAAGTGGGATTATCTCATCCCACTGGCAGATTTGACTTCATCTTCACTTGTTTGAAGAAAAACAAGATTTGAACACCGAACATGAGACCAATTACTTGCTGAGAAGATTTTTTTTTGCAGTGAGTAAATACAATGGCATGATTGTGTCACCAGTACAGATACTAAAAGCACTAGCATATATTGTTTTCAAAATGTTTGCATATTGCTGCTACCAAAGTATTGATTGTTGTGACATGAATAGTTTGTTATCTGTACCGTTGCCCCAAAAAAATCATTGTTAGACCAGGCAGTATTGACTAGCAGCAACACGCTCAGACAAGGGAAAGAGCATTTCAGCAGCTCTAACAACTGAATAAGCATGGAAATAGACAAACTTGAGATGCAGCCCTGAAACTGTTGTATCACTGTCAATAGCACCCAGTTCCCCAGCTCTGTCCATATCAGCTCTGCTCGCTCACACAGATCTTTGACACAAGTTGTTCCCTCACACACAGTAAAGTTTGTCAGCAGTACACTGTGTCCCCACCGAGTCAGGCGCACAGCGAGCAACGGCGGGGAAGCGGTGGGCGCGCTCAGACGAGGCAGTGAACATTTCAGCAGTTTCTCAGCACTGAATGGAGAAAGGGGGGAGGGGTGTGGGGAGCGACGCCCGAGTGGCTGTCTGTCTTCCTATGTATCTCTGTACACGGGATGCGTAGATAATCAGCCGGGGTGAGCAGGCAGGGAGCTCAGCAGGCTCTCACTGTGAATCCTAATGTGCATCAGTGTCACTATCTGGCAAGCTTCCCAACCACTGCAGGACACCCCAGAACTGTTTCTACCATTTACACTTTCGAAATCGCAGTTGCTAGAATTTTCAAGTCAATCGGCCTTGAATGAGACTCCGGTTATTCTCTTCGCTGTGCTCACAGCGATTGGAGACTTCTCCGGGAGATTTGGTTTAAGCGTGGGCGGGAACAATGATGAGGCATTTGCGGTTCAAAGGTGCGACACTTCCTCCATTTAAAAGCCAACCTCTATTTATATAACATTACAAAATTGATGTTTCAGGCCAAAGCGACCTTCATCTCACAAGAAACCCGGCTGAAAATGGCACAGCTAATATACCGAGCTAAAAGGCACTGTCTGCTTCACAGGTGGTGATGGTTCAAGGAAAATAGAGAGGCAGGACCTCTTTTTCCTGGTTGTTAACCTTTTTCTTTTTAGAACAATGAGACCTTCCAAATAGGGGTTGTACTTAAAACCGGAAACAAAGCATCCATGGTGTTTGTGTTTGTTATTATGAATCCCACCACAGTTCTGTGCAAGATGCTTGGTTAAGGCTTGGGTTATGGTTGGCAAATGGGCTCATTTTATGACCAATCACAGCCCGTATG
Source organism: Neoniphon sammara (assembly GCA_900302535.1). NCBI lineage: Eukaryota > Metazoa > Chordata > Actinopteri > Holocentriformes > Holocentridae > Neoniphon > Neoniphon sammara. Next base: position 24,140 of record OMKZ01000582.1, read on the forward strand.
GGGCGTATCTTGACCCTGGTGGGATCTATAATAGCACCATTTGTGTTGTTGCCTATTACTCAAAATGTATTAACTTTTACATATCATTCTTCCTCTATGTATGTATTTAACGTCTACTTCTACAATGTCTACGCAGACTAGTGGAAGTTTATTTCTCAATCACGCCAGAAATCAGCATATTTGTATCTCTGCCCGATTTCACCAGCATCCACCTCCACTTCCACTTGACAAGGTAAATGCCCCCAGTAATTTTCGGAGAGAACTACATCTAGCCTTGCAGGACTTGAGATTTGACTAAGAGCTCTTCTATGGAGACGGGCAATGGGCTACATGGGTAAGGGCAAATTAATGGCAAGCAAGGTTTGGAGCAGTTCATTTCAACTGTTTCTCTTTATTGGAAAAATAAGCTTCTTGAGACGTATTATCTTGTTTTCAAGCAGGTCTCGTAGAAAAGAACAAAATACAGACATTTACAGACATACACCCACCATCATTCTTTTCAGTCCAGAAATCTGTACAAATAGTCCAGACAAATTAGAAAATTGTTCCATGATTTCAGTGTGTGTATTTACCCCAAAATAATCAAAATGCCAGACAAAAGCAAACAAAACAAGACAAAAAATGACTGACATCAGTGAAAACATAAGCAGTCAGTTTTAAAGTAAAGACCTAGAGTGCTCGTAAACAATCTGAGTGATGCTACAGATGATTTCTTCAGAAACTTTAGGAACTTAAGATACAACTGACATGAATATCTAAGAGCATGTGAAGGCCTGTAAAGTTCTAGAAGCTGATTTAGGCAATGAGGATAATTAAAATAACATTTAAAAATAGATGGGTGGCAATGGAACTGTATTCTAATATCTTATTCAATTTTTTAATTTTTAATCATTTAGTTAGTTTGCTTGGGTAGGTGAGACCAATGCCGCTTTGGATTAAATAAACACAGTGAGACATGAGATGCCTGAAGATTCTCACTCCTCCTCCAGATGAACTGGGCTGAGATTTGTTAGGAATAAGACCAAACAAGCTGCAAGACACAACCCCCAAACACAAGGTTTTAGGGGTAGAAACATGGACGTTGATATCAGATTGGTACCAGTTATTCATGCTTTGAAAGCCAAGCATAACAAAATGAACTGCCAATATCTCTAACCTGGCTGAATGACAGTTTACCAAAACCCTGTCCAATAAACAAGCTATTGTAAGTCCAGCTTCTTGTAAGTGGGAAGTGTGAAGATAAATAAACCAAATACAAAAACTCAACAAAATAATCTCCTCCATCATGGCTCAGACCAAAGAAAACAAACAGTAGATGTGATTGTTCCCTAAAAGAAAGATGAAAAGTTGCACCAATTTAATCACTTCAATCTCTGGAAATGTCTTCATCCGTGGTCAAGTACCAAACAGAAGTGTGACCTTTTGCCACTTATAAATCCAGACAGGATTGAGTTCAGCTGAAAGGATTGCAACCGACTGGAAAATGTTGATTCCCATAAAAAAAAAAAAAAACTATTTTAAGGAAAAGATAAAAGGCTACATATCAATTCAAAAACATTTTACTAAAAAAAGTTGTGTCTACAGTTGTTGTAAGGGATAATCCATGACGAGACAGTCTTCTATTGAAAAATAATGACTTGAGCTGAGGTCATTATTTGTCAGTGGAAGACCTCATTACATGGTCTGTAGAGCTGTATCATCTATATACCAACATCAGTAGTAAAAGAAAAAGAAATTACAAAACAAAAAAATAGATAAATAAAAAATGAGGGTGTTTACATTTCAAGGCTGTCAAGTAGCTCAGTTAGCTTGCAACAGGCAGGCAGCTAACTAGGTGAGGCGCTCACCTGCTGCTGTAATTTGCATTGGAGGAAAGTTGCTCCACTGTTCAGAGTCCAGTAATATAATTAATGGAGGTTAATGGTCATAACGTCTTTTTGACGCTAGGTGTCGCCAGTCAGCTAATGAACTGACTTCTTTCTGTAAAAGTAGCTAGCTTGCTAACATTAGCCTACAGCACATAGCAACAAGACTTCCTGAAGCGCATTAATTTGGAATAAAGAGGTACAGTGATGAGGTCGTAGCTTGACAACGGCCTTGACAACAGTCAGTTATTCAGAAGTAACCTACCACAGAATGCTTTAATCGACCAATCAGAATCAAGTATTCAACATAGTTGCGTAATAAACTATAACTGTAACTATAACTACAAATAAACCAGATCTGCTCTTTCTCTTTCAGATATCATTCTTCATGAGGTGCATTTTATCTTTAATCTACATTTGCTTCAAACACTTCCTGCCTGTACACCTTTCTTTCCAATTAGGTTTTGTGAATATAAATTTGACAATGCAGTCAATACTGTGGTGGACTCGGCCTTTTCTAGCTTCCTGATAGGCAGGAGAATCATTATAACAGCCTGTCCCAGTCCCACTCTCTTCTACCTCGCCTCCCCTCCCCAGTACCATTGCTGTTGAAGATCAGGAAGTTAGACTGAAGGATAGTTCGACATGGAAGATGAATTATCCTGCAGTCCTTTATTTCCCTGGCCGACATGCTATTACCATGATTTGTTTAAAAGCTGACTTGTGGCTCAGTGTAAATGTCAAATGCGGCTGTTTCCATCAATGTATGTTTGCTCTTCTCTGCAAAGCCATGCAACCACTGCAGAAAAGCCTTCCGTCTCGAATTTCATTTTCATGTTAATGTATGAATTCTCTACCCCCTTGTAACCATATGTGTCATTTATATGCTTCATTTTCATGTTAGGTCATCTACATTTTAGTGCATTGTGGTCAGTGCGTTGTGTTAATTCTGCTTTAATAAATCGGAAAGGGAATTTGGAATTAAATGGTTTTGAGTCAGTTTATCGCAATTTTAGTCTACCCAGGCGTTATGCAGCAGGTTGTATTAAGCTGTATTTGTACATTTTCAGTAAATTCTGCATAGTATTGCATTATATCGTGATACACTGCAATACATGCAAACTGAAAACTGAAAAATCAAACAGTTTCTAATTCTGGAGAGTATTTATCTTGGAGATAGAAGGTTTTGATCCAACAGTGGCGTCATGTTAATGAGAAACCAGCAAGTGATGAACTGCCTTTATCAATAGGGTTTGTCTCTTATTATTGCATTCGCAGCGTGGATAACGCTCTGATATGTGGTTATCAGCGAGGGATGTATTGAGTTGCTAGTGGCCTGCTTTCCCAGCAAGAGGCTCAAAAATAAGTTTTGATTACAGCCGGTCTGTAACATACTTCGTGGGGTCTCTCTAGCTAGCAGCAGGATCTGGAGATGTGTAATGTAGCAGCATGAATGGAAAAAGCTGATAGATTTTCTCCACTCTTGCGACCCCAGGGAGATGTTCCCTCTTTTCTTCAATTAGTTTCCTCTGCTCTTTGTGTCTGCCTTCTTTACCAGTGGGAGGATTCAGTTTGGGTAATTATTTCCCTCTGTGATGCCTGTTTGGCAGTCAGAACCACAGCTACATTTTCATATGGAGAGCCATCATTTTTCCACACCACACACACCCCGGCCCAATTCCACCTCAGAGGGCATTAGCATTTGATTTTCTGGGGTTTGTGGAGGAGATCTCGAAAGTTGCTCTTGTCCTAGCCGTTGATGGCAGAAAAAACGATCTGTCTGCTTGGTACGCATCCCTGAATAAGATAAAGGCTGCTGTCGACAAAGAAACCAAACAGCTTGAGGCAGAATTAGGCAAGCATGCAATCAAATCTTAGACGTGGGGTCAAGATCATTAGATGAAGATTTGTTCTGATCATAGATTTTCTCTATGAAAGCTCTGTTGTTTTATGTTCCCTCCTTTACCAGTGCCAAAAACAACATGCACAGTCCTGAAATGGCCCCATAGCGTAATCCAGACCCTTATCCCTGCTTTAAGACGGGATTCAGCTGGTGGCTTCAGCAACGGTCAAAGAGCACTACCTTTTATCACAAACACATCAGTGCTGTACCTGCTGCAGTTATTTGAGAAATTATCCTGCTGCAGTTATAATATATGGGAAATTATACACCGGAACACTACAAATCTATTTTGAAAAATAAGGCATTTCTTTAAGTTTAACATTAAAGGCTCCAGTGTGTAAAACTTTTTTTGTGAACATAGTGTCCCTCAAAGGATACAGAGGTCTTAAGCTGATGGTACATGAGTGATTTTGGGGGTCAAATTTAGGGCAGAATTTGGCAGCAATGGGTAATGAGTATGAACGACTGGGCAATGGGCATAGAGGGCGATGGGCAATGGTAACTGACAAATTTGACAGTTGGAAATGGATGAACTAGCAAAGACTGCTGCCATCACTGTCATTTTGGATTCTGTTTTTCCACTGAAAAGGTAATAATCCAAAAAAAAAAAACTGTGTTTAATAGGCTCGTGTAGTTTTTTTAACAATAAA
>OMKZ01000588.1:3250-13765 GCA_900302535.1 Neoniphon sammara
ACAGGGCTGAGTAGGAGACATCGTTTTTTGTTTTTTTTTTAAATACATTTTTTAGACAGGCCCAGTAATTCTCACACACACTTTACAAATAAAAGCTGGGAGGTAGATATTAGGGTGTCACCACAGCCTGAAGGATTTTTGTAATGGTTGTCTGGACGGTCAATTGATGCTGTTCACGTGCCTGTCAGGGGAGAGGAGAACAACATGTCATTTGCATGCATCTACAGAGAGATTTTATTTAAATGGCATCTTCTTTTTTCCACAAATGCACTTGATCTCTCCAACCTGCCAGTAGAGCAAGCATTGTTTGAAACTCTTGAATGAAGGGAGGAGTGGAGAGTGGAGAAAAATGAATAGCTTGCGAAAGGTGCAGAGAGTTCAAGTAAAAAGCTGAGATAGGCCAGATTTCACAGACAACATCAGCTACTGCTAAATTCATATATCTATCCTGTGGCGAACGTACACATCAGGGCATGAGAACGGTGCCATAGTATGTAAATATTTCATGAGCCTGTGATGTTTTTCAGAGAATTCAAGCTCCTGGGCTTTGTTTCTGTCAGCTTTCAAACACTTCATACGTTGTGGGAACAATAATTTGCCGTAAGCCCTTGTTTAGTGTAATGCATACACAGAAACATGGCTGTGCAGCAGAATGTTCATCGGGAGCAGACTTGCTCATAAAAGCTGAGCCTTGCTTTGCCATCTCCTCAGTGAAGTAAGTCTGTATGAAGTCTTGCACCATGGCTTGCAGATGAAATCTTCATTAGGCAAAAACATTGGCAGTGAAGAAAAGAGTTACAGTATTCCAACCCATTTAAAAGTGTACTGGGTACGCTTTTTACTGCCTTGTAATACAAAATGACCATAATATATCACCAGTGGATTGATAGAATTATTGATCAGTACCTTTATCTATTACTATAATTTTACTTGTACAATTCGCTGCTGAGGTTCCTGATATGTAAAACTCACTATAACGCGAGATTAGTTTTTTTGGACGGGATTAGTTTCCTGAATGATGTCTGAGATTTAATTACTGCACCTATTCAGATGGGATTTCCTCCCACTGTCACAGAGGTGGGAGTGGCTTGGAGGCTCCCAGGAGGCAGAATAATCTGTGGGTGTTATTGCCCTGCTGGCAGGCAGAGCCTGAGGGTGGCCGAACCGCTCGGTTCGTCCGTCTGTAAAACATTTTTCTCCAAGGCAACATAGCTTGAAATCTATTGGGCAGATTGACATTCATGCTCCCCTGAGGATGAACCCTGTCAATGATGGTGACCTCATGACCTTTTCTTTATCACCAGCCTCAGGCCAAAATGTACAGATCCATTCTCCCACTATTTTTCCCCTGGCATGCAAGTGTCAGAGCAGTGCACAGCAATATATACAGATTTCTAGTGAGAGGCACATCAGCTGCAGAAGTAAAAATAAATGAATAGGGCCTACAGTATCTGACAGTAGTTAAACCATATGTTAAATCACATCCATAGCCTTCCATTCTGACAGGATTAAACTGATCAGAGCACCTCAGAGTTTAATGAAAAACAGTAGATAGTAGATTTTTTTCCATAATAATCACCAAGTTTGTCCATTAAAAACACAGATGTGATCCGAGGACATCTATGATACATGAAACGGCTTACGGCTTTTACTTTGGTTTGGCCTTGTACTGAGCTTGTTTTGATTTGTTTCATTGGTTTTGTTTAATTATTCGACTTTGATTAGAGTTAATATTTTATTTGGTTTGATTAGAACTAATAATTGCCCACTCTGCACCCATTGCACTCCTGTCCAGCCTGAAGGGGTTTCCCTCTTTCTGTGCTCCTTCCAAAAGATTTGTTCCATTTTTCCCCTTTTGGCTTCTGGGGTTTTGTTTTTTCTTGCCAGCTGTTTGGGTCCAGGTCAGGGCGTTTCATTTTGTTTTCTATAAACTGCGGGCCTGCAAAGCGCTTTGAGACTGTAATAGTGATTAAGGGCTCTAAATAAACTTGAGCTTGAAAAAAAACAAAAAACAAACTCCCCACTGAGAGCTGCTGCTGTTGTAAATGTGAGTGTAAAGTGTAAAATGAGTGGAGGCTCAGGGAATTAGTAAATTTTCCGTTCTGGTAGGTCAATGGAGTTTGCCCACAGTGGAGTTCAAAGGTTTCCATCCTACAGCTGCACTGTTTCTTCTTTCAGTAAAGTCCAAATGACACAGAGAGTGACTGTCGGCCCTCAGCCTCCTGTTTGTCACTCTCATCTGATCTCACGTCTTTATGACTCAATCTTGCCTCTGACCCTCTCGGGAAGTATTTCAGGACAGAATAAAGACATCAGGACGAGGATTTTCTCCTCCATCTATAGAACCTTGAGTGGCGGAGAGAGACTGTTAGTGGACCAGGTCACAGCCATGCTGTCCCATTACAGGCCTGTCATTTCCTAATAGGAGAGAGAGAGGGAGAGGAAGAAAGATGGAGACACAGAGATGTGGAATGAAAGCATAAAGAGCGAGACAGCGTGACCCGACAGTACAATACAATGTCAGATCCGCTTTCACATTTCAGCAGAGAGGAAGACGAAGACAGAACAGTATTATCAGTGGAGCAGTGTTAAAATGGCCCTCTTCAAATAAGACAAGACTGTTTGAATCACGGTGGAAGTTGGATTAAAACATCAGCTTACTTTTGTGCCACAGATTTTACAGCAATAGTCAATGTGATTACATATAATTTGAACAAAATCAAACAATGTTGCCAAACTCAGAAGCAAATGTCCAGGAATGTCAGTTTTGTATCAGAATTGGCTTTGAAATCCAAACCTTAGTGGCAATCACAGTACAACTAGTCCCAGTTTGTTGTTTTACTGCTGTGCTGTTTCTCCTCCTCCACAAAAACGTATTCGGAAAATCGTGAAATGCTAACGCAGAAACGGTGCAGGGGTGAAGCAAGGAGCGCCTGAACTGGTCACGACTGTAGACAAATTAGGAAAGCATAGCTCGTCTGCAGTAGATGAAGAGTGCGTGGTTTCTTTCTTGTTGCTGAATGTCATCCTCCCCTCTTCTCTGTGGCCATTAGAGGCTGTCTGGCCGCGCCTGACACATCAGGCCTGTGTCTGTTCACTGTGTCTATTCGGGGCCACACACAGACTGTGGACAGCTTATTAAAGAAAGCCCGCCATCTTCCTGAGTCACCCTGCATGTCAATAACTGCAGGCCGCCCTCCCCTCCCTCCCAACTGCCTCCTCTGTCATTTTTCTTCACCTCTCCTTCAAGATGTGTCCTCCTTTTGTCATTAAGCCCAGTAATTGGCCCTCCTCCTGTATGAAAGCTGCCACCCTTTCATATTGTCCCTATTTCCTTTTGTTTTTTGTTTTTGGTTGCTTTTTTATTTTTATTTTTTTGTCTACATCCTGAGGCCTGTTGTTCAGTTTGAGGTTATGTGTTACCTTTTCTCAGACAGCTTGATGGTGAGCGTGGCTGCAGGAAGGGCGAGATGGGCTAACAAGCTGAGATACCAGCGAGTGGTGCCTGACCCGACAGGTTATATTTAGCAGCGAGCTCCTCAGGGGGAGAAAGGGAGGAGGATGAGGTGATGGCCAAAACTTTACAGCTCTGCTGCCTGATGCTACCTGCTCTGCTCCTGGTAACTCCTCATACTTTTACCAAGTTGGTCGGGTGAAACTTTAAACAATACTACAAAAATCTTTTCATACAAACCCTGTTGATACTGAACTGTCTTCTGCAGTGCATGGTATAAGTACTAATAATAATAATAAAAATTCAAAACAAATACAGTCATGCTTCAGCTCTACCACACCATGTTCATCGCAGCCATAAGCCTTTCTCTATTACAAATTAAAACATCAGGCTTCAGATACTACTTTGGGGAAATGGAAAGGAGAAGAGGGTTGGATTTAGCGATATCGTTATTTAACGTTAGAAGGGTGCCAAAATTGCACAGCACTGGTGATCTGGACAACAAACATGCCCAGCTGAGTAACTCCACCCATCGTGGTGCTGGCGAGTTTAGTTAAGACCGAGAAAATCCCAAACCGGCAAAAACACCCAAAACTAGGATTAGAGCCTGCCTTAACTGTTGCACAGCAGCAGCACTCATACGTAAACCTGTGTAATATATAGATACTTAAAATATAAAGTACAAGCCAGTTAACGATCCTCTAATGGTAGATTCCTCTGATGCACTTTCTAAGATACATCACTTGACTCTGACTTTCTTAAGAATGGCAGTTAAAATGATCTTCATGCTTTATCTAAATGTATTAGAGGAGATACCACATCACTTACAGCATACAGTGGTAACTTTTTATGTTTGGTGCCTTTCACTTTATGTAACACAGATAACTTAAGATATTGCATTGATCATATTTATTGTGCTGTGAGCATAAGCACCCATTTTGTTGTTTGCAATGTGACTCATGCTGAAATATTATAGTTATTGTAATGTATTAAATTTGAATGGAGGAAAAAGGACCTTGCACCATTTGACGTGGTGATTACGCAGAATGGTACAGAATAAAATGGCTATTATGGTTAGTTGCTATGGTGACAGCAACACACGTCAGTACGGCCCAAAAATTGTATCTCTCTTGGTTGAGACCAGTACAGATATGTTGTGCTGTAGCCTGCAAGCAGAAATTACTAAAAGAATTGAACATTTCAATCTGTGTCCTGCTGTGTTACAGGAGCGTTCAAACAGCTATCAAAACTGAAATGTGACATTAGACAAAATATACCTTCTTTTGAATATCTGCAGAATAATGCGTTGTAGATATAGTCATCATAGAAAGTGTTAATGTTTGTTTTTATGCTCAAGGTCGGACTAAATGGTAGCGTTCTCCGACGGGTGATGTGGTGAGAGTGTGAGAGTGTGTGAAATCAATACCTCAAGAAGACTCTTTTCATCTAGGAATCTGTTTGAAATGTCTGTGTTGTGTATGGGACGGCTGCCTGTGCTGAAGCTCCAAGTGCCAAGCATGAAAGAAAATGCTGTATTGTCTTTTGTTGTGCTTTTATCTATTACTAATGACCTGAGATATGTTGACAAGTTAGTTTCAGAGTTGCTGTAGCAGTAGTGACTAGTAGTTGTGGTGTTAGTAGCAGTATTAGCAGCAGTGATAGTGCTAATAGTGTTTGTAGTCGTGTTGTTGTTGTTTGTGGTAATAATAGTAGTGCTCATCATACTTTATGGATATCATAGTGCTGTCTGAATACTGTTATCTTCCCTGTGACTGTCAACTAAACCCGTTTATTTTCAATAACCAATTAACTGACTGTTTTCTAACTGTTGCCTGCAAGACTCTCTTTCCCCAATTCACCCATTGTGTTTGTGTCTCCCCCTTGCCCTGAAAAGTTTGTGTCTGTTCTGTTGGATCTCCTATTCCAGTTCATTATCCAACCTCCCTTCACAATGATCCTCGCATCCTGCCAGAGCCTGTGGCCAGTCTGAGAGCCAGCCACTGCAGTCCAGTCTTTTACTTACTGGACAATGGTAAGAGGAGGGATGACCCGAGGATCCCGTCCCCCTCATAGACGTCTGCTTGGGGGTTTTTACTTATAAAATAATACAAAGAAGGGAGGGCGGGGTTTGATTTGGGGCAGAGGGGGCTTGAGGGGTTGTTTGGGCCGGGTTTGGATGGGTGGGTGGTTTGATGTTGCGCCTTGCATGCTAACCGTGCGTTCACACTGTGAGCAACATGATCACCAGAGGACCATTCAAAGCTGAGCAAGTAGAAAACCTCAGTATATGTGGATAGTCAGTAGGCTTGTGGCCAAGAAAAGTTAGCCTTGGCTAAAAATTTTGATAGTCATTGGCTATTCGCAGTGCATCAGACTTTTGCATTTTCTTGTCTCCCTAAAAATGCAGTTTTGTTTCCTGAATGATAGAAGTGGAAAAGTTGATTACAGACCTTCAAAAGCCTCCTAGTTCTCTAGAGCTTTTATTTGAGTCTTATTCTCCCTGTAAACACAAGAAGAAGCCACACACTCCTAACATGGAGTACAATGGGCTGACTTATAAAATAATACATTTATTTACATGGTAGCAGGTACAAACAATGAATTTCACATCACTTGATCAGGTTCATATGCATACAGAGGAAGCAATCAAACTGACCTATATGTGTACCCTGTATCTTATATGTGTTTATGGGGAGAAGACTCTTAATTTGTGGACTTTTTTCTTGCTGACTTGCACCTCCCACTCTGGATGTGTGCCGGTGTCCTTCCATTGAACTTTTATTTGAAAGACTACAAGAATAAATATCTAAAAACAATGTTTGGTGAACAGTTGCTTCCACTGAATGGATCAGTGTTAATCTCTGAATGTTTTATCTGTCCTCTGTTAACACTACCTCACAAGTGCTTGCTCTCTACCTTTATCATCAAACTGATGTTACATGATGACATAAGTACATAGTATATATTATATACAGAGCTTCTTTCTGCCCGCAGTCAGTCAGAACAGAGTGACGCATTTGCCACGTTGCTCGCAGTGTGTACAAACAGTCAGTGACTGTGTGTATAGAAGTAGGCTGTGTGTTGCAGCTTGGTCGTTGTATTTCATGCATTTGACGACTGCAGACGAGGCATTGTCTCTGCTAGAGCTGCAGCGGGGCAGATGTCAAGCTGTTTGTATGTGCTCCATGTGGGTTGCTGCCTTGCACCTTTTCATCATCCGGGCAGCGCTGCGAGGCAGGCACGCTTGGAAAGAGGAAGGAGCTGTATTCCAGACGGATACTCCTCCTCCTCACTCTTTGGCACATCTTGTGCTTCATCTTCTGTGATGTTAATCACTGCACCTCCACAGGGGGAAACCACACATCTTTGTCACTGAGAGACAGTGTGCTGCTTCACCTGAATGTGGCCTTCTGACTCTCACTCATTGTGTCTAACCAACTCTGTCTGTGTGACGACCTCATCACGGTGTCATGTTTGCTAATGTTCATCTCTGTCTCATCTCTAACTAACTGCATGGCGCTCATGATGTGGCAGGCTGTGCTGCTGATAAACAGCTTCAGCTCGCTTTGGACCCTTATCAGTGTTCTGACTTGATTTACTGCAAAATAAAATGTTGTCATCCAGCTTCTTTAATATTGTAATGTTTAGATGTCAACAACGGGACACCAAACCTGGAGAAAAACATATACTTCTTTCATGAACAGAACACACATAAATGTTTGCAGATAATGATGTGACTAGTCGCCATAAAATAACATAATCTTTATTTGGTGGCAACCATTGAAAGTCCCTCTTCATGCATTTGTTTTGTATCGATCTGCACTGATCTGGTGTAATACAGTAGAACCAAATTAGTCATTAGTAATTTTGACACAAAACTGTAATGTTTCTCAACCAGACAAACTTACCAGATCAATTCTTTTAACTTCCACACAAGTGAAATGATTTCTAAAATGGATTTCTCCAAATACTTCCTCTTGGTGTCAGAGCCAAAGAGCAGCAACAGTTCAGCAAGCACCCAGTAAAAAGTGGGACTTTAACAATGGCTTCATCTGTAGGAAAAAAAAAAAAAAAAAACAACTCGATCACAAATGTTAATAAATACAGGATTTGGTTGGTTAATATTCATATTCACATTAACCAGCCTCTCAGGCTCTTTAGAATAACACTGTCATGTCCCAGAATGTCAGTGTAAATATGAAATACTGCATCAGTGAGGGGGATTTTGTTGGGGGAATAAAAGTCTGCTTGTTTCTTTTTTTATTGATTGAAACACATTTCATGAAGTTTTAATACATCTAAACAAGAATTACAGAGTGTGGCGACTGAGCTGAGCAAACACCATCTGTGTCTAACAGTTTCATTATAAGAACACATATTCTGACACTGTTTTCCCTGTCACTGCACAAGTTATATGTATTGTTGTTGCAACATCTGGTCACTGTAGTTAATTATGCAGAACACACACGCACACACACTCTGAAAGGCTTTACCTGAAACACTGGCAGAAGAACTTCATTGATTACAGAATTCAATTAGAAAACTGTACCACCTTAATTTTGTCTGCAAAAAGGAAACTTTAATTTGCTTCCAAATCACCTTTGATCCCGAGCTGCCCATGAGGCTGTTCACAACAAATGAACTGTGCATGCCATTATATTTTAAATATGCTCCACTACTTCGTTGGCCTCTAAATTTGCAAGTCAGCGCAAAAGGCTTTAATCACTTTTTGTGTTTTTGTCTCTGAGGTATAATCAATAAAGCAGACTGCTCTACAGGGGACTGTCTCCCAACTAAAATACCAATATGCACAACTGCTCCTGCTCTACTCCCCTTTTCCAAGGCACTCTATTTCCAAATGACTGCAAGCTGAGCCAAAATAGTTTTTCAGAGAACTTGTGATGAAAAGAATCAATAAGGCAGCCCTCCAAGACTCAAAGTGACCTTGTGTCTGTCTAGCCCACCTAACAGAGAAAAACTGCTCCAAAGTCTCAAGTAATGTTAAAATGATCATCATTATAACGAATGCAAATTCATGGTCATGCTGTCAAAGAGGCGTCAGGGTCATTAAATTTATCATGTAAACATCCTGTGTCTTTCATATGCCAAGTTCATCATCCAACACAAAGAAACAATGGCATATTGTCTCTTTTTTGAAGGGGAAACTGACAACCATCTAGCTCAACTTGTACCTTTGCAGTCCCTCTATCTACTGCAAAATGCTTGCAAAATGTTTAACAAATTCTTTTGTTTCTTCCATGTTTGAATGTGATTTTTGTACGGGCCTTGGTGTGAGCTCCCCTTGTTTATTTGTGCTTTCATGTCAGACATCCCAGGCCTCAGCAAACCCCAGCCAGTCCAATTTACAGGGAAATTTTGCCATATTGAGAGCAAATTTTACTGCAGAACCGATGTGTTTTAGCAGGTGGCCATCGCCACGGTTTGTCAGTCACACTTTAGAAATGTTCTCTGACTTGTACCTGCCACCCAGTATAAATGAGAACATATTCCTCTAGAGTTTTGGGGACTCAGCACCTCAACATCTCAATCATAGACTCAGTATCTAAATAATGGCCAATAGGTAAGTGCCTCTGCTGCAGTTACCTCATTCTTGACATTAATATTAAGTCCACTGGACAATATTTTGATGTTGACACAATGTGGATATAATTGGCCCTATCGAGATAACTGGGAACACTGGCCTGGGAAAACAATGGAGCATGCATTTTGAAATTAACTCTGCATATGCCTGCCATGTGCAACTGCACCAATTTGCACGTTCTGGTTCTACGTTCATTTCGGTGATTTTAGTTTGGTTTGGTTTGGTTGTACTTTGGTTTGGCATCCTTTGATTTCACTTTCTTTTTTATTTGTTTTTTCATTATTTAATTTGAAGGGATTAACTGGTGCTTTGTTTCTTATTTCTTTTGTTTCAGTAAAGGGACCCGGCAGAAAGTTAAGTCTGCCAACAGATCTTAAGACTGATCTTGGTACGGTAGGCGAAAGCCAGCAGTTTTCACTTCTGTTCATTTGAAGTCATTTACTTTTTGCTTTTGTCATGTTTTCTTCTCAGATAGGCTTTTATGTTGCTTTGGTAGCTACTGTTCTCACTCAAAGTTTCTTCACTCAGTTTCCTTATCACTCTCTCCTTCTTTTCAACCAGCCCATGAGATTGCTGGCCTGCAGTGTTTGTCCACTTTGACCCTTAATGTGTTCTGATTTGATTTGAATATTCCGTGTTTGTTTATTGCACATTTTGCAAGTGTTTCTAAAGGTGATTCGTAACTCATGCCCATATCCAAAGTGGAGGCTTTTTCTTGCTCTATCATAAACTGGATCATCCTCCTTTTTTACGCAGCTTTTCCTCCATCGACTGCCTTGCTTTACAGTGATTGGATCATTCTCTGCCTGTCCCATTATAACTGGACCATTTCTGTCTCTCAAACAGTCTTTTCTCCATTGTGATTGGATCATCTGCATTACAGAGACTCAGAGTCCCCCCCCCCCAGTACATCTCTAACAATATATACATCACAATCACAGGTTTCCTGCTCCTCTGCTTTAGCAGTCTCACCCTCTGAGCTTATGCTTTTTAATTCAAAATGTGCCAATTCTTATTTACTCCCACAACTTGCTTGTTTGAATAAATGTTTCTTTTTCTAACAGGTATAAAAAAAAAAGTGCCACTATAACCTGTTATTTTTTTGTTTGTTTTTTGTTTTGTTTTTCTCAATTAACACTGCATTGTATTTGTTTGTGAGAATATCACCCAAATTGGAAGGTGAAAGGATTTCTACTTTAATCTTCAGCTGTTACCTTAGTGACCAAAGAAAAAAGAAAAAAAATCTCTTAAAATTCCTCATTAAATGAACAGCGAGTTCCAAACTGTCTAAAGGATTCGTTTTGTCAGCATCAGGGGAAGAACACAAATAATCACAAGCCTATTTAGTATTTTACCTTGTTAAAACCTACAATTAATATGAGCCTCTTAGCAGCTGTCTGCCATGAATACAAGATATTCTGTGGACAGTCTGTTTGTCAGTATAGGACTGCTGTCTGAT
>OMKZ01000592.1:1490-11749 GCA_900302535.1 Neoniphon sammara
TTCATAAAGAGCAGCAACTGGGGGACGTGTCTGTTCCCTTTGATCAGTCATTACTGTTGTCAGAAAGTATTCTCTAGTCTGTATTTTTCCCCAAATCACTCATTTGTAAAGTTGCAATACAGAAAATTCAGATTCGCAACTATTTCCAACTTGTAGGACCAGTAGTACACAAGAGCGTTTAATTAAGCTTGTACTTGATTTTGTTTATTATTGCAGAATCTTGATCTACTAGATTAGCGTACTCATCATAAGACAAGCACTTGAATAATTAAACAAAGTTCACAGCAGGAAATGAATGAGTTCATCTGGAATATTGACTCCAGTCATGCCTTGCTGCACCAAATTGTAGTTTAGTTCAGCATGGCACCAGCTCACTGTCTGAAGTCAGAGTTACAGAGCCAGGGTCCTGCTATTGTTCATATTGGCTCACTGGAAAGACTCTGCTACACTTAAATCGAAGAGAACCTTCATTAGTAACACTTATGTTTACCTGCTATTTACTGTCAAAATGTCTATGTATATATAGTATGTGTTTTTGCATTTTCTATACACAGAAACCCCAGAAAATATAATGTGCCATTTTTATGCAGCTGGCATGTGCTCGGAGAGGGCCCAGGCCCTGTGTCTATTTTAATTTGTTGTAGTCACATTGCTGAACAATAGAGGTCAGCGTTGAGGCAGAATTTACGCATAGACCCTTTAAAATCACACACACATACACACAGTACACAGCCATTTGTCATTGTAATGAATTGGAGAGTCAGAGGTTTATCTGTATGTTGCAATGTAAAGATTATACAAACAAACATATACACACGCAGATACTCAAAACACACATATACATCTGTCTCCCTGATGTGCTGCATGAGTGTCTAACAGCATTTATTGATGATGTCATTAGAGCCGGGGAAGAGATGGAGGGGCGAGATTGCACAGGAGAGTAATGGAAAGAGAGAGAGGGAAAGAGCTGAGTAACTGAAACACACTGACTAAGGAGTAATACACACATTCACAACCTCATTGTTGTAATTTATGAGTGTATTATACTGTGTTGAGTATGTAGTATCTGCACCGTGTTGCAGATCAGCATGTTGCAGAACTGGCCAGGCTGCTTTCTGCAAGTGAACTTATCTCACGCTACTTGTCAATCTCTCCCCTTGTTTTGCAAAAAAAAAAATAAGATTTTGAGCTTTAAATTAAATATGAAGTGTAACATGCACACTCTTACCTCTTATTCCAGTTTTGCACTATGCTCACCTTTTTAATGAAAAATGCATTTTTGTAAAGACTACTGTAAATGATGTCTAGATATGACGCTTTTTGTTTGTTTGTTTCAGTGCAATAGCTGGTTTGTTTTCTGACCTGCTTTTTTTTTTTTTTTAAGACAGGCTGAGGAATGAGTCAGCAAAATGCTAAATAGTCTGATTGATTTATATGACTGCAACTTTATAGAGTTATTATTCTCTCCTGCTGGCCCTGGCTAAGCTCTATTCTCTGTTCTGCTCGGGGAGTTTGCAACCATGTTGATTTTGATTTATGATCAACTAAATATTTACTATCTGTAGTGTTAGCACACACACGCACACACACACAAGCACAGGTACTGCACACAGGCATGGAAATGTAGAGAGAGGTGTATAGACACGCATAGATGCAGACACTGTACCCAATCTAACACACACACAAGCATTAATGCACATACAGTATGCTTGCACACACACAAACTTGTTCTCTGCCTGCAGGCATAGATTTATGACTTTATTCAAATTCTCTATTAGGAGGCAATGACAAGCAAAGAAACTTTTTTTCCATCCCTGTTACTCTCTGCAATTTCACTGGACTGAGTGAAATGTTAGGAAGAGAATATAAAGATGTGAGACAGATGATAAGGTGGGGGTCTGGGCGGATCCAGACTGAGACGACTCTAATGGGCTGAATGCATCAACAATTGCCTTGTTTACATGCACAGAACTCACTGCACTGATGTTGCTCTGTCAGATTTTTGCCCTCTCTCCTTGAATTTGCACAACATCCACATATATAGAACCGGTATTTTCGATGACTGCATTACTGTGCGAATGTAATCACAGCCACTGACAACACTCAGACAGTGATGAAGGGAAATGATGGACAGATCATTTGAGTGGAAGAGAGAGAGAGGTGGACTGACAAGACAGGAGGAAAAGGAGGGTCAACAGGAGGAACAGAGGACAAGGAGGATGGAAATAGAGGACCAGGAGAGGTTGGATGGTGAGTGGAAGATGGGAAGCGAGGACTGAATCTGTCAGTCAAGCTCCTGCTGCTTCCCCTCCCTCGTTCTGGGCGGAGTGTCATCGTCGTGGGGAAAAGCGCAGAAAGACAGCGGTTAGCTAGCTGATATTAACAGAGCTGGTACTTTGCATAACCATCCAAATAGGAGGTAGGGAGCACTGGAAGAAAAATGTGCCTCATTATTCAGCTGTCCTCGGGGTAAACCCTTTTATTGTCACTGAAGCTTTAATCAGTTAAATACTCATCTTTTACAGAAGATTTACTACTTTGATGTATTCTCCCCTCCTCCTGGTTCAAGGGGAGTTCAGTGTGCTGCTTACAGTGTGTGTTTGTCTGCATAGGTCTCTGCGTGTGTGTGTTTGTTTACTTATGTGTGCATGTGTGCTGTGAGTGCCCATGAGAATTTGCACTTTTAAGTCATCTGTTCAACCAGTGAAACCACTTGGTGGCGCTCTTGAAAAGCATCATGCTGACAGCAACAACAGGAAAATGCAGTTGTGGCTGTGTTAAGTTTCAAAGTGAACGTTTTATTATTGTGAAAGGCGCTATTCCTCTCCACATACAGCAGAATGACAGTGGGATTTGTGAAGCTTTTGTCATATTAAACCAGAATCACACTTAATCTGTAATACCTTTGTGTTGCTGCAAACTGTGAAGATCCAACCCAAACATACTGAGATCACTAGACAGGCTCATTGGACAAAGCATTACAGCCTAAACTTTTCTCACTCTGACTTGTTGATGAAATGAACATCAGTCTCGCTTCACTCGGGACTCGAACATGGGTGTCCTGCGTGAAAGTCCAGTGTTTTGTCAACCCATCCACCCATCCTACTCGCTCTTTCTACATTGCTTACGTTGCTTTTGGTGTTTTATCAACTTTTACAGGAATATTTAACACTAATGTCACACAGAAACACAGCATTCTCGCATGCCCTATGTGTAAGCTGATTCCTTAAAGGAATGCTTCAACGTTTTGGGCAAAATACCCTTTTTCCGACTTGAGACAAGATGTTTGATACCATTTTCACCTCTGTACGTCCACTGCTTCAGTTCCTATGGGTAGCATTTTATGTTAGCTTAGCATAAAGACTTGAAGTCTACAGGAGTCATTAGCCTAGCTCCATCAAAGTGAAAAAATAAACCTTACAGCAACTCCGAAGCTGTCTTATTTACACACTGTATCATGTGTATACATGGTAATGAAATACACATCTTGGAATATTTTTTAAAAAAATGAGAGTCTCTGAAGATGTGTTCAGCGGTTATGGTTCCTACCATCAAACTTCTCTTTAAAAAACGTCCAAGACGTGTATTTCAAACCCACATGACTTCAGTCTTCAAGTAGACTTCAAGTCTTTATGCTAAGCTAACACGAAATGCTACCCATAGAACCACAGATCCAGTGGACGTACAGAGGTGAAAATGGCATTGATCATCTTGTCTCAGTCTGGATAAGTGGGGAAAAGGGTATTTTGTCCATAACATTGGAGTATTCCTTTAAAGTGAAAGTGCTGCTTTCACTTTAAAGGAAGGTAGTGAGGTAGTGCTTCCTCAGCACTACCTCAACCAGTGAATCACTATCATACTGTTTCAGTGGCCGAACAGCATTCTCTGCCCACCTGGCCAAACACACATGGTTCTGTAAAGATATGGATTGGTTTATTAACCTATGCTCTGCAGCACATTGCGCTTATTGTGCCGAATAGACTAAACTGGAAGTGTTATTACAGATAAGATGAACACAGTGACCGCAGCCCTCCTGCTTTTGATTCTGTTTCACCAGTGTGTTTACATCAACCTCAATATATACCATTGCTCAGCAACAAAAAGTTTTTGTTGCTGAGCAGTGATGTGTATTGAGAGGCGTGAATTTGTGCTGAATGTATCGGTGAGTTGTTGTAAGAGCTCCTGCGGGCATTTCTGAGAAATGTATTTTGTAAAATCTGTTCAATACACAGAAAGCTCCCAAAGCTGAATTTCAGGGCCAACACAGCAGAACAGTCATTGATTGGCTTTAAAAGGCTAGATGCAAATGAGGTAACTGCTTTACATAATGGGAATGGACATTCATTTTTGCCACCGCATCTATACTACAGCATGCAAATCCTTTTATTAACATATTAAAGGATAAACATCAGAGCCCGTGCAAATGATTTGTTGACTGGTTTAAAAAAAAAAGGTAACTCATGTAAGTCTCTAATGCACATATGGCTGTGTTAATGCATTATAAATGACCACTGGGCTGCTTCCAATCATGCATATCAGTTACACTGTTTCTCCATACACATTCTATACACTAACACAGACATTACTTCTGATGCATAACTACTAACAAAAATATTCTCCTTAACTTAAAAGACACCCCCAGTGGGCTCAAATCTCCCTTCACCACTGAGGTTGACCGAATCAATACAAATTTCCAGCTCTGCTTCCAGGCCTGCAGCCCAAACTCCAGCTAAATATCTGAGAAAATTCAGATATTTACTTAACAAACATGTATGTGTCTGCAGACCAAAGCCAGGGTGATGTGGTCATGTTTGCTTTGGTAAAGATAAAATCCCTTACAGCTGCATTCTGAACAAGTTAGAGGCCAAGGATCAATTTCTGGCTGGGAAACACAAGCATGGAGCTGGAACAATCACAATTATGATGGAACAATAACAATTATGTTTTGTATATAAAGACAGCAGAATTGGACTACCTTTTAGCTTGTACTATTACAATTAGTATGGGGAAGGGATGCAGCAGCGGGTAAAGCCACCTAAACCCAGTGCTACAAGATAAAATTGGCTACCTTCTTGAAGCAAACAGACAACTTGAAAATGAGACTTCTTATATTCCATTGCCACATTCAATGCAGGGGGAAACTCAAAAGGTGATTCTAAGTAATATAATAAGAAATACTGTATATTACAGATAAACAAATTGAACTTTTTGACAATCCTTGAACTAGATTATTTCATTTATTACCTAAATTGCATAAGGCTCCAGAGTTCTGCAGTCCCCTTTCATATTCAGGCCAGTTGATAGTCAGTGATTGTGGTTCTGAATCTTATCATATTGCAGAATATATGGACTATTATATAAAATCCTTTATCTCAGTTACATTCTAGCTATGTCAAAGATACATATGAATTTGGTAATAAATTATGAGAAATAGTAGTACCTGAAAACACCTTTCTTTTCTCAGTCGATATAGACTCATTATATACAAACATAGACACAGAATTAGGCTCAGAGGCTGTGCATTTGGGGGCACTACCTCTATAACCCATGTGGGAATCCTGGCCTGTAATAATCTAACTGTCAATAAAGGTCCAAATTTTGGCCTCAGCCTTGCTGGAAACCTTCGTCTAGCCCTGATAAACCAGTTGGCAATGTGGACCCCATTCTGAGGAAGTTGGTGGTTGACCTTTTGACCTGACCTCTTTTGAAATAAGTTACAAATTTACTTACATTACTCACTCAAAATCTACCTACACGTAATATGCATACTTATTAGAATGCTTATTCATATAATCTCTGCCTGTACATGCTTACCTTAAAAAGATATGTTTGCACAATATTCACCTCCTGTATACCTAATGATTGTAACCTAGGATAATCTTTTTTTCCACTTTTTCCTTTCTTCTTCACTTCCTGTCCCTTGTTCTTTTAATATAGACATGCCAAGGATGTCCAAGTTTGGTAATCTCTCTGAGGAGAATAGTTTTCTTAAAGAGAATAGAAGAAACAAAACCTACGCCTTCCCAGCCCCAAACACATTTGCTAAAGCCTGGATATTAGTCTCCAGGGCTGGGAAAGATGATGCAGAGTGTCTCCCTAGCCAAAAAACCACCACCTTGGACTCAGTTACAGTGAAACAATGGACCATTAACCAACACCGAGCATTAAGACTGTTGACTTTATCAATAATCTGAAGACTTTCAACAGGATTCCACTACTTACTCGCCAGCAAGCCTTCCAGAAGTCTCCGCAACCACAGACAAAACAGACAGCAGGCAGAGGGACCAATTACAGCTAGCCATACTAAAGCATTTCTGAGCAGGGACTCACCATCCTCCTCCTGGATTCTTCTGGGCCTCATGACTAAGCCTGTGGTAGGCCTCGCTAAATGACCATGATCTCCTTTGTTCAGGCAGGGAAAGCAACAGAAATAACCAAAACCCTCACAATGGTTGTAACACACCTCTTAGACAAAAGAAAAAAGATGCTACGCAGACTGGGCCACTAATCATCCACCCAAAGGAATGATTAAGCAAGCGGAGAAGTTAGCAGCAGCCATTAAGAATCCCTCTCCTCTTGTGGTCTGATGTAAAAACAAATGAGGTGGTAGGTGTCAACATCATGATACCGCGGTCCAAAAATCACAGCATGGTTAACACCACTGAGGAAAGCACCCCACACATAAACAACACACCTCATGTGAGTTACAGGGCCTTGGTGTGGCTGGCTCAGCATCCTGTGAGCCCAGAGGACGTTGATGTGGTGGAACCTGAAGCACAGAGCAAACAGCACTGAGCCAGAAAGGGCAGGAAAATAGGAAACTGGGCTTTACAGTGTGGAATTTTTTTCTCCTCTATACATTGAAAGAGGAATAAAAAGGGAAATTAATACAAAGAATAGCCCATTATCTGTAGGAAATTGATGTGGTCTTTCCTTGTTCCTCTTCTGACTGGTAAGTGCTGAATCGTACAGACTGGTCTCCAGGGCATTCAGTGTCCCCCAACATGAAGTCGCCGGCATGTTGAATGAAGCACACTCCACTGTGTAGTCAGCAGCTGGGTCCACCTCCTGGAGGGTACCTGTGCCTCTCCAATCTCATTGCCCTCATAACACCCTACCCCCCACACAGCCCAGTACAAGCCCGATTCCACCACCACCTCTGGAGGGCCTCTAGTATTTCGGACGAGCTCCTCCCTTTTCATTTGGGTGTTGTCGCGGGTTTGGGGTCTGTACTGAGGGTGTAGAGACCACCACCACATGCCGGGAGGCTGAGGCAGTGAGGACAGGCAGTGTGATAGACGGCCTGCCCCCAGTTGTGCTGTTCCCAGTCTTTGGGCATTTTAGATCCTGCACAAGGTACAAAGTCTACACATGCATGCATCTCTCAATTTTAACAGTTTAAACCTTTTAAAAATATTTATTATGACAAGCCCGCATAACATTGTTATCCCTTTCTTTAGTGAAATAACATTTAAAAAAATAATAATCTGACAAAACAAGACAAATTTCACTTAATGTTCAACTAATGTGTTGTTTTACCAATACAAACCATGCACTGTCTACATTTTGGCAACCACTAATCAAGCTGCACTGATATAGAACTTCTAGAATATTGTATATTTTACTTTATAAATATTAAAAAATAAAGCCTACTGTAGGCCTACTGTAAACTATTATGACAGAAATTAGGATATTTATTTATTTTTATTTTTTTATTTTTTTTTTTTTCTCCATCCATTTTCAGCAGTGGCCTGCACTGCTGAAAAATGCTTGAAAAAGTGACGATGGGAAAAAAAATAAAAATAAACAGTAGTAGGACATGTATATGTTTTGGGGTCGTACTGGCAGAAACTGAGAGGCCCAAAAGGCCCCAGCAACCAAAACCCCCAAAAAAGGAATTTTTTAAATATCTCCACAGGTGATGTCACATAAGGGATGTTTGTCGAATTCAGCGCAGAAGTAGGTTGGTATTTGGTACAGCTAAATACATATTTTGTGTCATATTTTGGCTGATTCTTTTCTAGAGGCTGACATTTTAATAATGCTTATTTTCAAAACACACCATAGTCTTGAGGATATAAACGTTACCTCGAATTACGTAAGTGTGGCAACTGAGCAGTGCGGTCAGTGCTTGATAATTCCATCAGATTAGCTGCTCCACTCCCAGAGGTGGCTTGGTCTGGGGGTGTATTGTCAGCGACACAGACCCTACTGTATGATCACAGAAATAAATATTATAGCAATATTATAGGAATACTACAGGCAGCTGTGTGTCTTTATGACCCTCTCGCTTTTCCACGACTACATGGTGCTATAATGTAGTATAGTACTGAGTATTTATAGTTTGGAAAATATAGATCCAAGAAGAAACTGACAAAAGGGTTGGACTGAGAGAAAAGGCACAATTACTAAGCATCACGTAACTTTATAGCGCCATGAATTTATCATACACAGCAGTTAGCTACTGATATTTCAGAACCATGATCGGAACCAAAGATTCTAACTTGCACAAACCTGCACTCTCTCCAAAACAAGGGGGAATGCATTTTGGTCATTTTGCTAACAAATTGCCTACTGGTTATACCCATGACACGGGCCTATGGCTGTTTAGATGGCTAGTTATTAGCTTACTCAATGCTAGTTACTTTCAACGACTGCTATCAAGATTATATCATCTATAGACATATGTTAAAAAAGTGGATGAGCATCAGAACTCTCCTGTCAATATTACACACTCCTATGTTCATTTTAATAAGACAAACAGAGCTAACTAGTAAAAAAAATATGGTTAGAAAAAAGCAGTAACGTTATTCCCTCACCAAGACCTCTGTCCAACTCACCACTGGTTCAAGCAGGCTCAAAATTATACAGCTGTGGTCCATCATATCTTGTATTAACAGGGTTTCCTCCTCATCGATTTCCAAGTTGTCATTCATCTCTGTTTTCCATCATTCACTGTACACTTGACACCTGTCTGTCTCCCTTATGTGACGTCACGTTCCAATTTCTGTTATTGAAGCGGGGGAGCAACTGGATTTAAAAAATGGGTTTAGACTGAAATTTACATTAATTAAAAAAAAATTCCCATTAAATCAAATTACTATGTATTTTTCCTGCACATTAATTAATACAGGATGCTGACCTAAAAGTTGCTCTTTAATACCTTTTGTCTTTCTCTGGTGAGCCTCTGTGATCCAGGAGCTGCTGCTGCCCTGTAGCTTTTTTACACTTTTTAGTCGGCCAGAAAACATTTGAATGTGTTTTTGAATTTGTGTCTCAAAAAGTTGATTTTTATTTAGAATGTCACCTATCTGCACTGGCCTGAAAACCATATCAGCACACATATAATTTGAGGTCAACTCCATCAGTCTTCACGGTTAATATCATTCTTTTGATCCGCACACAAAAATTCACTTTGGAAGAGCTCAGTGAAAAGACGACAGCTTTGTCCTGTCTGTGTAACGGTTTGACAGAGTTTGGCCTTTCATGCTTGTCATCTAACAGAGAGGAGAGGTGCACAGGAAAATACTCAGATGTATTGGGAGTCTCAGCAGTAAACAGCTTACACAAGTCAATAAAACGTCTTTAGCTAATGCTTTCTATGTATTTACTATACTGCATTAAGTCTGACAGCTGTTTTTGTTCCTGGGGGTGATGGAAGAACCACAAACTGACATGATGCTGATTCTGAATTGACGCTATTTTCTCAAATACAGTCAGTGTTTTCTGTGCTACTTATGTCTTGCAAACTGTAAGTCCCCTCTGTGTGTGTGTGTGACAGACAATGGAAATGTATAAAAAACTGAAAGTGCTTGGGGAGGGGAGTTATGGCAGAGTGTCCAAGTGTAGACACAGGCAGTCAGGACACATGGTGGCAGGGATGTGTGATAACACTAATTTTCCTTTCAATATGATACCAAGTAATACCAAGGCTGATACACCAATACTGATACCGATGCTTTTAGATGTCTGCTTGTGTATATGAAAATGATGACTTCTACAATGAACACTTGTAAGTGTGATTATAAAAAATATTTTATACCTTATATATTTTATCCCGTTGTATAAGCATTAAATAAGCTGCCAAAGATCTGACTTTGTTTTCTCTTTAATCACAGCAGTCATATGACACAGGCCAAATGAAAATCTGGGCAAATCAAACACCCTCATGTGATAAATAATATAAAAATAATGTCTTCAAAAACTAATAATAAAATAAGAACAGCTGCTTAATCACAGCAAGCACAAGACACAGGTCA
>OMKZ01000594.1:6192-23037 GCA_900302535.1 Neoniphon sammara
AAAAAAAAAAAAAAAAAAAAAGGGAAGAAAAAAATCCACGATAACAGCTGTTGCCAAACAAAAGCCAAACAAAGGGGGTAGGAAAAGGTTAGAGACAAGTTCGACACCAGAAATTAGTCATTGAAGAAGGCGAAGGAAAACATTTACTCTACGGAATAGTCAGTAAAAAGGGATACCATCCAGCAGGGTGATGGGGAAAGGGTTAAACGTGAGGCATTCAATCTGCGGGTCTGGCAGACTTGAAACAGCACTGGATCAGGTGATAATAGATTCAAGCTGAGGATGATTCTTTCACACAGTCAATTCTCTGGGCTCCAGAGCACAGACAAATGAACCATGGAGTTTCCTCACAGTATATGATTGCTGCCCTAGCATCTGAAGTGCATGTATGTCCTGGCATGGATACACATGGACTATCTAGGCGTTGGTGAGAAACATGCTTGCAGAGCTACCAGTCTCTCTCTATATATTTATGCCTGCAAGCATGACAAAGTTATTAATTCTTACCATGTGACAGCATGTTGACAGGAGAAACAGTGAAATATGTGAAAGGATACATGGAACACCATGACAGGCTCACAAAAATACAAAGCAGATGTTCAACATCTAAAAATACATGATTTGAATTACTTTCTGTGAGCAGGGAAACTGAGGTATACTCCACTCTGTAAGTTTTACCTGTTTTTTTTTAAGCTTCATCCTGCCTCTGTGTGTATCTATAGTGTTTAAAGTGACTACTAAAGTGACTAGAAAAAATCTAGAATAACTACTCAGAAACAGAAAAGCCTCCATGAAAGTCATTTAAAATACATGCTGTTTTGTCATTAATACCTCCTAAATGGCCTGTGGAAAATCAGTAATAAAAATAATGTGAAGTGAATGAGGAGCCCAAACATGGACTGAATGAAGAGAGCGTGCGTGTGCCACTGCTTCACCGAGTCTCAGTTTCTACCCACCCCTGCGATACGCTGCATTGTGGTGTGATTGGCACCAGTTCCTCGACCCTGTGAGGCCTAGCTTGATCTAATGTATGGCCGCTGACCTGGGGGAGGAGCCGAGAGGGAAGGTGAAAGACCCAACAGCTTGCATGCCTCCAGACCTCAGCTGCCTATGCAGATTGGGAGCTGTAAAACCACCGTTTGAGCCGCACAGAACTGTCAGCGGAATGGCAGGGCAACCCTATATACAAAACCGACAGCAACTTGCAAAGATGGCGAATGCACCTGATAAAGAAATCGGTGGTCAGTCAAGACTATGGCTGTGGTCCTCTGAGAGGGACCACAGATGAATGAGAGATAACCAAGTTTCATCTTATCTTGCCTTATGTTGACTATGAACAGACCTGGGTCAAATTGCATTTTCAGATATCTCTTGAAATGGAAATAATTCCTTAAGACAAGCGGGTTTCTTTTGCATACATAAAACATAAGGTTAAAACAATGGCAGGAAAGTGGTTGAAAATAAATTTGGTGAACAACCTGCTTATGTGAACCTCACAATGTGAATTCTCCTGATATTGTGAAAATACAGGAAGCTGTAAAGCAAACACTAAGAATTATTTGCAAATGCATTTTGACCCAATTTGACTATGAAACATGCAAATCTCCAAGTTGGACACAGATGTGAGAGGAGTCTATTGGTGGAGCTTGATTTATAAACAGAAGTTCCAGTGGCAGTTGATCAGTTGATTTGCCTAACAAATAACCCTCCAACACGTTTCCAACAGTTGGCTGTATCTGCTATGGCTTCTTAGTGTTAAGCCACCTAAAACCTACACATCAAATAAGAAGGAGAAGAAAAAAATAAAAATAAATTCACTCCAAAATTAGCAATACAGTATAACTGAAATGGTTTGGACCCAAAACAGTTCCTGTCTCTTTAAGCTCATGCCCTGTGCTATGAACTGAATAGCTTATATGGCTGTATGGATGCCTGGACAGTGTACAGTAAACTTGTAATGAAGGGAGGGGGGAGACAGGACAGAAGACAGGCTCCAGCCTCTTGCCATTAGAGGTGATTTGTCTGCCGCACTGATTCCAGTCCCAGTAGTTTTATCAGTTTAATGCCCAGGCTGCGTTCATTATTTCTTTGCCGTGAGGGTCAGCCTCTCTTCAGCAGAACAAGTGTGTGTTGTGTTTCTGTCAAAGAGGGAGGGGGGTTAGTGCTTGACCTGCAAAGCCATTCAGCTCTCAGAGTGATCCATTGTTTGGGTCCTCTCTTTGTTCAGTCTTTACAGAGAGAGAAGGGGCCAGTATAGGGGGAGGGAAGGAGGAGAGCCGGGGTCTCGCTGGGTGCCAGAGGTCTGCACTCTTCCTAAACACATTCTCGCCTACAGTGCATTCAGGCCTACAAAGGCCTGTAACCTCATGTACATTAGTACTACTGTACGTGCACACACATCCAAACACACATTTACAAGGCTGCATTTCACACACACACATGCAAGTATATACAAGATGTCAGTATTTTTATACAACTGAAATACTGAAGATACTTTCTGAGCAGTCAAGCAAGCAAAAAAAGTGAGAGATGAGATGTTCAGCTATGTTATTTTTATGCAAGACTGCTTAAACGGTTTCCAAAAGGTTTTGAAGTCAGCAGACCAAACCGTCTCAAAAAGCTACATAGAGTATGAGAAGCTACAAAGCTAAAAGGATATGTGGTTAAATATGTGCTCTGCAAACAAAGTGCAATGGCATAATCACATGGAGGGAGTCGGGGCAGAGTGAGGGAGGTCTGTATACTGTAAACTACACAGATCCCCACTGACTGAAATTGATCCAAATGGTATAGAAGGATGCAAAAATATCCTCTCAATAACCAATACCATGGATTTGCTGTTTCACCAGGCCCAAAGTCAAGGGCTGTGTTCAGGGTTTGGGGAAATCAAAATGGCATTTTCAACTACTCAAAAATGTATTGGCCACCTAGTGCCTAGGAAATACGCTGTGAGGCACCGAGGGGAGGCACGGTGCCCCCCAACAAGAAGGACTTGGTTTTCTTTGGTTTGCAAGTTCTCCTGGTGTTTGCTCCCATATGCTATACAGTATATATAAATACAAGTCTATCTATCTTTGTTATCCCTGCAGTGAACCGATGATCTGCTCAGGGGCTTTTCCTGCTTTCTTCCCTGTGTGTGCTCGCATAGGCTCCACCCACTCTGTGAACCTGAAAAGGATTAAATTGATAGAAAAAACAAATGAATGTGGGCAGTACACAGTCCACTGTTCCTTACTTTCACTTTTTGCCCTCTGCATTGAGTTTTAAAAATGGTAAACGACACAAAGTTCTCATTTTTCAAGATTTTGGTAGCATCTTTGATGGTAAGCACTCGAGTGTATTTGCACTGATGTCAGAGATCACTTGTCAGTTAAACTGTGTGGCTGGTTCTGTGACATTGTTGATGAAGTGTGAGTTTCTGTAGGTGGTGCTCTTTTCTTTGCCTGTTCAGGGTTCATGGTTGCTCGCTCTGTCCATGCCAACTAGTTCTGCTTCTATTTATTCCAAACAAATTTCCAGCTGCTCTGTGGCCTGAACTCTTCTTCCACATTGCTTGTAGCTACACAGTCACCCTTTGTATTCATTGTAGTGGAGTTAGCTTGTTTTGTATGCAGCAACAGAGCAAGGCAAATACAGTTTAAGCCCTTAGACATTAATCAACCAATCATGAGTCAGGTAGGATGGGTGCATCAATTTCATTGAAACACCCACATCAGCATGTCAGAGAACTTCAGCAATAAAATGTACAAAATAATAACAAATAAACCAAAAATTTGATGTAATACATGAAACATGACACAGAAACAAAAAAGTCATTTTATTTAATTATTTTATGCTTTTAAAGTAATTATGAATTACTAATAATTTCTAATTTTTTGATTTTTGTGTTTGTTTATTTATTTATTAAATTAGTTCATTTTCTAATTTTTTTTATATATGAAACTGATGTGACAGCATTGATTGTCCATGGAACACTGGGTGTTAAGAAAAGAAAAGATAATAAATAAATAAATAAACAAACAAATAAATAACCTAAACTGTGTTACTGGCATTACAGTGTTTTTAGTTTTTTATGCTCATATCTAAATGAAGGCTATTTGTAATATCTGCATTTAGATTGTGTGATTTAAATATATTTTGATGCATCTAAAGTGTATTTTAAAGCCCCTATATGTAGAATATTTACCTCAATTGATCATTCTCATATTACTCTTCACTGCACATAATGGCCAGATTGCCACCTGTCAAACAAAAGGTAGAAGCAAGCAAGATATGCTTTTATAAAAGCATATCTTGCTTTAAGGCCTTTTTCACTTTAAATTGAATCATAGTATTTAAAATGAACATCATGCTGTATTTGCAATTTGTCTTTGCAAATTAGTACAAACGATAAATGTTATGGTACACTACATCGGAGTGTAATGCTCAGTGTACATGTATTTGTTCCTGATAAATGAACATTAAACAAAGAAACAATTAAGAAGACCTGAAACTAGCGACTGAGACCATAAATCCGCGGAGACAATGTTTACTGAGGTAATAACTCAAGATAGAAGAAGTGATTTTCTCATAGACTTCCCTTCATCCTGGCTTCTTTTTGCAGCCATCAGAGTCGCCTCCTGCCGGTCGTTAGCAAGAAAGCAGGTTTAAGAGTGCAGCCACTTCCGCATTCGCTTCGCTTCTCAGCTAGTTGGCTATTCGCCGCCGCCTGGTTTAAGTGATTACGGTGCTGGAATAACCAGCTTATTAACCACATCATTAACCAGTCTGTTGCCAGCAGGAATAAATCAGTTTACTCTGCTAATATCATATTGCTACACTCCGGTAGGTTAGCTGTCTTTAGGTAACGTTATCACAGTAACCTAACAAATGTTTTTTTTAGCTAGCTGAATCTATTTGTCAATAAAATCTTCACCAGGTCAAATAATATTATGTTTCGTATAGAGTTTCAGTTACAGGTCTAGTTGTATTTCAAGTCTAGATGTAACTCTTGTGAGTCTTGTTCTAACTCAAATATTCAGTGCCAATAATTATTATGTCATGCATAGATTAGCCGCTGCAGGTGCGCATCTTACGGAGACTGAAACCCCGAACAAGTAAGAATCCCGCAGTATAGGTAATAATGCACTGTTTGACTGACTGATTCACTGACTAACCTGGATCTAGTTATGGGTGAACACATGGCCAAGGGGAAAGTAAGTTACATCCTTATTCTCTTACCTTACATTCTTATTCCAGACTTTCCAGTCACACCATGACTCACATCATGACAGTTTCATCTTTCCCCTTCTGTCTTCAACTGGTAAGTGGCATAAGGTTTCAAATTAGCAACTTCAAATATAATTGAAAATCAAGTTTTTATTTTTATTTTTATTATTATATATTTAATGTTATAATTTGCATTTTACCCACAAAATAATCTTGAGTAGGTCTATCTACATATATAATAAATAAATAAATAAATAAAATGCTATGGCCACAAGGACACAGGAATACATGTAGCACAAAAATGAAAACTAAAATTTAGCACAGACGTTTCACCTTGTAATGGTTCCAAGTATTTTGCCATTCTGCCCTCTGGCATCTAGACAAAAGTATGCCCTGAACTAATAAATAAGCTCATACACATAAAACAATGTGTATGAGCTTATTTATTAGTTCAGGGCACAGCCACAAATTGTAATGTATTTGGGGTGGTAGCGTATCTGATAGAACCACTTGGAACCGGCTTTTTTTGAAATCCTATTAAAACTGTTAAAACTTGAAGAGAGGGACAGTAATAACACTGTGAGGAAACATAATGGTGGTAGGACCTCTGCAGTTTGTCAGTCGTGTAATTGTTGACCTGTTTTGTAAATTTCCTCTTTAATTGGCACCTACAGTTTATCATTAATTATATAAAAACATCTCACAAATAGTTCATCTTATCCAGTCAGGCATTTGAAAAGTTTGCCCATCTAAAGCCTTATCTCAGCCAGTGTCAAGTGTCAGCGTCAGATGTGGGTGTGCAGCCAATTACCCTCTTTTGCACAGTGAAGTACCTCTATGTCCTCTCATAAGACATTTTTCTGTGCTTGTTTTCAAAGCACTGTGTGTCTCAGGCAAGTTTATTGCTAGTCATATTGATGACAACAAATCAGATAGACTTAGTACTTCTGAAGTTCATCTTACCCTGCCAGACGGACTGCAATTGTTGTGGACTTTTTCAGCTGATTGACAGATGGAGTTAATTACAGAAGCTGAGGGAACAGTGCTTCTGCAAGCTGAAAAGTCACATTTACATGTAGCTTAGTAGGACCACGTTGACCAAAATAAATGGTAAAAGTGTGGAGAAGATATTCACAGGCTAAACCACTGAGGGGCATAGTATTGGTACTTTATCTGTATATTTAATCAGCTAATATTTTTTATATTAATTGTATGTAATTTCAAGCTTTATTTAGGGAAAGAAGTCTAGTTTAAATGATACTCTCTGCTCCAGTGATGTAAGCTGCTATTGGAATTAAGTTAAGATAAATCAACCAGATGAAACTTGCTCAGGCCACTAACCACCCCAACAATCAATATAGTGTATTTGGGTACAATGGTCAGTTACCTTGAAGTGACATTGTAGTTGGGTCTACCATGTGTCAGCGCTGCCTAATTGGGCATTGTGGACAGTGGGTAACCCTAACAGTCTGGACTAGGGTTCGATGCAAACACATGCTAGCCTACTGAAATCAGTTTAAGCTGCGGTTGCAGTCAATTTGTCTAGCTGCTCTTTGAGGTGATTTGGGGACTGGGTGGTGGTGGGTCTATTTATCATACAAGACCTAATGTGCTAATTCTGTGTTCATAATCTGAGGCAGCATCATCGATCAGTGTCGGTTTGACAGGCCCTGCCCCCACCTCCTCTCTCAGAGGCTGTCCACATGCATAAGGGGGTCATTTCTTCACAATGTCCTAAATTCTGAATTTCACAACGTAACAATACAAATGAGCTTGTGCTGCCATTGTTGATTAATGGAAAATCACAGCCTCTCATTCTTTCTGGGTTATTAAATGAGTGCCTGGGTTTTGTACAGGTCCACAATACTATGATGTCTGTTTTCCTCCTCCCTTTTTTACACTGGAGAAAATGGAGAGCAGCACAGAATGATTATCTGGGAATTGGCCTTTACTTATTGAAGGTTTTTTCTGTGTGTGTACACTGTAAATAATCATAATCTTGATTCAAAATGTGATTACACAGCTACAGCTATTTTTTTTTTATTTCCTATGAAGTAAAATGTCAGCTAAATACTGATGTGAAACATGTCTTTATGGAGCAGCTGGGCTCAGGAAACAGGAGGTGCCTATGTAGTTCTCATATATGTTAATATATTTTAGGTTAGCCTTGCTCTTATGCTTTGTTATTTATATGTACATTATAAGGATTGTGGTTAATGTGGCACTTTGGAGCAGTGAATGCATACAGTCAAGAGGGAAGCTAGACAGAGTGTTGAGGCCTGATTCTGGAAACATTAAAGGTGACACAGCTAATTCAGCAGGCGGACATCAGACATGAGTGCTTGCTTTGACCTTTTCTATGACTATGAGAACAGAGTAACTCACAATAGGAACTGTATAAGAAAATAAATGGAAGGTCTTGGTGGAAAGGTCAGGACACATGTTTTTGTGATGTGGATTCTATGTTTGTAGCAAGGTTTGGTTGAATGTATGTCGATACCTAGAATGCTAAACAAATCTCTGTAGAATCTCAATGAAAAACATAACTGAATACACTATGATTATATCTTGTAGAATATGTAGTTGTAAAATATATAATAGTTGACAGGTTAAGGCTAAACTTAATGGCCTGCATAATTAAAATATTTCAAGCAGTTACATATATATTTTGTCAGATATGACCAACCTCAGTTGACTCGTTGTAATGTAAGTTGGCAGGAGGGTTGTGATCCTGCACTTGTATTGAACTTTAATGTGATCTTAGATTTCACTTGCCATTCCCTTATCAGTTGATAGAATGAGAAAAGTGCTCAGGCTTGGAAATATCCCCAAAGACCACAGACCATCTCAGACCAGATGTTAGCCTAATGTGAGCAGAACTTGGGCTTTGCTCCTTTAAAGCTGTAATATAGAGAAAACACTTTGAGGCAATGCAGATAACTGCCTGCAAAAGGGATACTGAGACCAAGTCAGTATGGATATCTTGGTGCAGTAAGGACAGGATAAGTACGGATTAAGTGCAAATTCTGTACAGCCCCACAGTATATTCAGGGTCTTGCAAGTTACAACTTGCAAGCTATAAATGATTTCAATATAGATCGTAAAAGCGGAAATGTCAGTCATTATCCATTTTAAGACAGGGTTGTAAATTATGACCTACCTTTTGGGGGATATTCATTGTGAGTAGTATCAACATTTTTTTCCCTATTTTCTTCTATCCTCTTTTCTTCTGTTTTGACATAGTAATTCAGGATGTGTGAAAACTGGCTGCTAATGTGTGAAGATTTATAGTTAAGGTTAAATTTTCACAATAATTGAACTTTTGCTTCCTTTTATTAAGTAGATACTGTTGAATAAACAGAAATTCTTTGTATAAAATGATTTTCTAAGGTGCTGTAAACCATGATGTGGCCTGATAGTATTTTATAGAGAATGAAGTGTCTTAGCCCTCACTGAATAACTTACATTTGTGTGGGAAAAATGAACCATATAAAAACAGATTGTGGGCGTGGGCCTTAATTCAGGTGATGGTAAGGCCAATTCTTTTAACCCACTCAATTTTTTTAAGCTCTTTGACAGTAATAAATCAGTTCAGGACAAGTTCATCAGATACATGTTTGTAAAAATGGCAGTTTTGTAACCAACAGCACTTTGCAACCAACTCTCTGCCCTACCCCAACAACACAGTAAACAAATGACAAGATCACAACCTCACAGATTGTGAAGTTGTGTCCTACTGAGCAAAAGAAGGTGGCACTGGCTACCAACCTCATCGATTTATTCAGTCAAGTACAGCAGCTGAGAAATCTTTTCAGTCTGAGCAAACAACCAAACACTTGTTACTGAACTGTAGATCAAACAGAACAAATCGCACAATATGATGTTTGCACCATGAAGTAACATGCTGTTTGGATGTCCTGTAATATAACTATGAATGAACATGGAGTTCTGACATTTTGTGAGTTCTGTTGTGGCTGCAATTGAACTTCCAGCCAGCACAGAAATCATTGCCAAGATAGGCAGTCTTTGTCCGGAATGCTCATCTTGTGTACACGCATGTTGGCTCGCTTACAGCTGTGCAAAGTGCAGTCCAACCTTTGTCCTTTACTGATTTACAATTTCAGATCCATTTCCTTGGTGAACCAATTTGGTGAACAGTACTTTTATCACTCTAATAACCAACTGATTTAAGAATCAATCCATCACTTATTTCCCTACCACTATTCATATGACCTAAAATTGTCTCTATTATCAATGTGACATTAATTCTGTATTTTTTATCATGATATCTAGTTTCATCTGCTCCACAAGCCATTAGCTCACATATGTTCCAACTTGTGTGGGAACATTTTTCTTTTTTTTTTTTTTTTTTTTTTTTTCAAATTTCTGTTGGTACATGTTCACTTTGCTCCTGTGGCTACACTGTCAGAGGTTAGCTGCTGCAGGAGAAGGAAGTACTACAGAGGTACAGTGGTGGGATTTTGTGAATTACTTTGCTGATTTGAATTGTTTGTTTCAGTTCAGTACACAAATTCAGATCACTGACTAGCTGATTCAACATTTAATTTTTAGTATGGTGGATTGAAGTCATTCAGATGTCAATTCAGCTGTCTAGCTCTGAGCATTTTATACTTTTGTTTACATGTCATACATGAACAAAGCTTTTGGTGATGATTCAGAACACACCGGTCATTAGAAGGATTTGTTAAAAAATATCTCCTTTCACATATTGCCCATCATTAAAAAAAAGAAAAAAGGAAAAAAGAAAACGAAATAATATGAAGGTTGTGCAGATCTCAGCAAAGCCAAGAGCCTAGCGGTCAAACTTAAAGCACTTTAGTACAAATTGTAATAGCCCTTACTTTATAGGAATAGTACAGTGACCCTGAAGTGCAACCCAAATTACAAAATCAGAAAACATGACACACACTCAAAACACATTACACAGTTGGGAAACTCGACACAAGAAGGCAGAGCACAACACAAAATCATTGAAAGTGGAAAGGGTAGGTGCAAAATCTTTGGAAGGGATTAATGTCAGTCATGGTCAATTATCTGTCAATCTGTCTGTCTGTCAATTATAGATAAATTATTGACCAGATCTGCCAATTATGGTGAGTTTAATGAGGAGGACGGTCTTGAGAAACTTAGGCTGCATCCTGAGGTTGGTCTTCATATTCCACTTCTAGCTTGGGGTCTTGATGGAACTCTTAGGCAGAAGATTCAGTTCTCCTTCCTGCCTTGGCAAAGTGGATGAGGAGTCTGTTGTTTGCATCCTGCCTGCAGACTTCCAGCAGCTCAGCCAGCTTCCTCAGGACTTGTCTGGTCATGTTGCCACCTGTAGCACTCTTGGTGCAGCATGGCTTGCATCCTGACAGGATGTGTTGGAGGCTTGCGTTGGTGCTGTTGCATCGGGAGCAGCTCCTTGTGTTGCTGAACCACTGGGAACTACAGGTTTCAAGGGCAGGGAAAGGTGGTGTAGGTTGCTTTGATGATGAAGCTGAATCAGGCCTGTGGGATCTTCCAGAGATTAGACCAAGTGACTGGCCTACTAACAGTTTCCTCCAATGTTGTTGAGCTTCTTTGAGGACCCTGCAACACTGATCTCGTGGCACTTTTTGCCATCTCTGCGATGGCCACGGATTTCATCTCATTCCTGGTGGCCTCAGACAAGAGAAGCAACATCATTTTCACACCACTCTGAATCTGTTCAAATGATTTTGTTTTACAAATTGAAAATATGTCTGATGAGAAGTAGCAACTGGCTCTGGCATTGTAAGTCTTTGGTCTTTTGTTTGTAGAAGAATTTTTTTGTTTTTATCACAACTAGACCTCTCTGATTATCTAGCTTGTTAGCTAGTTATTGTAATATGACACAACTGGATTCCCATTTCCCTTCTTAGGCCATGATTCACTTGGGCTGAACAGCCAATAAAAATGCTCTCACTGACAGCCTCCACCACCAATTGAATGTGCTGAATTTGCTAATGAGTTGCTGATGAGGGCCAATGATGATTTACGGTGGAGGACACACTGCACAAGCTACAGGCGATCGTTGGAGACATATGGCCCAACGAGGTTTGATGGCCAACTGCCAGCTTCCTGTGTCAGTGACTTATCATTGACAAGTGTTCCACACATCCTGGAATGCCTAACACCCACTCCTTCTGACATTAGGTGTCAATATGGCTGTTATCCACAAAGTAGTTGGTCATCTTTTTGGCCAAAGCAGAAGAGAACATCTTTCTCTCTATGTTCAGCAGGGCAATGGCCCTGAACCGGTGGATGTCCATGGAATTCTGTTCCTTAGCAATGAAGAATGCCATAGAAGAATGCTATGTGTTGGCCCTTCCAGGTAGTTCTCATAAGTTTCAACACAATTTCGAGCATGCCAGGGCACTTTTTGAGAGCTTGCAAAGCATCCTGTTGGACCCTGTTGCTGATTCTAAGCGTGCCTTTCTAACAATCTGTCTGACTTCACAGCACTTGGGTAGAGTGGTGTTGAACTGGGAGGTTGTTGGAGCAGGATGAGGAACATACTTTGGTGTTCCTTTAATGTTTTCCTTACCCTCCTCTTTGGTGGCTCTAGCTTCTTACTCTTTTTTTCCATGCTGTTGGGTATATTTTAAGGATTCTTGAAGAAGCTGGATCTTTCCTTCTCCTTTTTTCCCGTGCTTGCAAATGTGCTTTACACTGTGTAGACTGCCTGGCTTCTGCTTCACCTCCTTTCTCAGCATCCTCAGGCCCACTTTCTCCTCTTGTGTCGCCTTTCTCCAGATTCTCTGGAGATTTCACCTCCTCCGTATCAGTTGGTTGATGTCTTACTTTCTGCTGCTCTTTCCTCTTGGATCAGCACCCTGCTTTTTGGTGACTCTACCAAAAATTTCTCTGCACTTCTCATATAGGATTTCCCCAAATGAATTAAGCTTGGCTTCCACATGGACACATAGTGATTGTTTCAGTACCTCGCTGAGGTCCCTATGTAACCTCTGCCACATCTCTACCTCATTTACTTTTGGTTACTTGATCATGTTTCTCCTTACTGCTTCTTTTCTCTCAGTTAACTGGCTGAGCTCCACACCTGGATGACTTCTGAGTGCCTCTTCTTGTAAATGTCTTAAGTGTCCTGTAAATGTAAATGTCTGAATTTGTGTCATGATTTTCTGTTTATTTCATTTTAGAGTGTAAAATAGTCATGACAAATATATCTAGGCACAAATTAAATGTTTCAGTTACATTAAATATATCATAAATGTAAGAGTGTCCAAAGCTTTGTGTTCAGCAGCACTACATAATCATACAATATTGCAAAGAATTGTAGAAAATGTGATTTTGGAGGACCCATAAACCTTGGGCAGTTTTGTGGCTACACCGTTGTTCAAAAATTGCCCAGCTCCATTTTTTTAGAATGCTGTCCACATATCATGGCTTTAACTTTTTTTATTCAATCATCCTTAATTAATTGAGGGAAAGTTTTGCTTATCAAAGTGTGCTCTTTTTTTTTTTTTTTTTTTTTTAGAACTGCCCTGCTTGACATTCATATAATTACACACATTCACAATGGGGAGCTGCCCAGTACAACAACAATTTTCTACTGTCAGCCATTAAACTACTTCACTGGAGCAATAAGGCTTTCTGTTCTAGCTCAGGCACAAAGGTCCAGCAATGGTGGTTGTTGAGGGAGAGTGTCAATTACTTTCCCCACTTAGAGTTTAGAAGCCATTCAAGGGATTCAAACCTGCAACCTCTAGTCATAAGCCCACTTGCCTAACCTTTAGGCTACAGCTACTCAATGAAAACCTAAAATCTGTTCTTTTTGTGCAAACAGTACGGGTGTGGGATGCATCGTTCTTTTCTTAGCAGGATCACTGGGTGCATCAGGGGTCACTAGGCTGGAAGAGGTGAGGGTGAGCTATTATGGAGGGTGCCAAGATTGTTTCAGAGGTTCCAAAAGAGCAGCTGCAGTACAGATAAACTGACCAAGTCCCAATGACCTCGTGGTTTCATAATTTCAATCTTTTGAATTTTGGATTAGACAGTATATGTCCAAAAATAATCAAGATCCA
This sequence comes from Neoniphon sammara, assembly GCA_900302535.1. Lineage (NCBI taxonomy): Eukaryota > Metazoa > Chordata > Actinopteri > Holocentriformes > Holocentridae > Neoniphon > Neoniphon sammara. The sequence goes on from OMKZ01000594.1 coordinate 19,467, forward strand.
GGAGAGAGCTTGAATGCCTGCCTGAGTGTGTTTTGTTCAGTGGGGTCCATGCTGTAACTGTTACAGTGGTTTACATTATTGTGGCATATTGTTGATCTTGAATAGAAATTGGAGCTTGTCCCATGTCCTGAGGTCCGGGGAGAAAAAGTCTAAAATCATAATATTCATCATATCATAAACGTCATCATAGTAAACAGATGGCGGTTTTCTGCCGTTTATGAGTATTTGAAGAAATTTGTTAGAAAATGGTACATCTCCCATTGATCTGACAACTGCTTTTACACAGCAATTGATAGGACATTAAAGCAATTAAAATTGGCCATAGTACTTAAAAAAAAGAAAGAAAAGAAATTAGTCTTTTGCTGACAAACCACCTCTGCATACCATAGAAATACTTAATTACAAGATTAGATTTTTCAGCAAATTTAATATACATAGAATTTTTGTACATAATTCTATATTATATACCCAGATTTGAAATTTGAAAATGTACTCATCATATAATAAGCTATTTACCAGTCACTTACTGGCCACTGCTCAGCTCTACAGCCTGGTTTTGGTGCTATGTATGAAATAGCCTAAAATACCCAAAGCATATGTAGTATTGCATTATGGCACAATGATACACTGATTAATTGGATTGAAAACATTCTTTTTATCAAGTTTTTCTGAAATGTTTCATTTGATGTATTGATGTATTGAAGGCTGAAAGTATGTCACAGCCAAACAGAGGTACAAGTTTTGTTTTTATTTGTCAATGATGAATTGTGATGAATTAAGAAAGTTGTAGTAGACTTATTTTCCATCAATAGGCTAAAATCTGCAAGAACATAATGAGAAAATGCTCAACAAATATAGTTGTTATTTTCCAGCAACAGTCTAAAATCTTCAAAAGGTTAATGAGAAAATGCTCTGCAAATATGCTAGCTGGTCAAGTAAATGATCAGATTCATGAGCCTTATTTATGCGAATGTCAATTTGTAAGAGCGTGCCTTGAAAGCTATCACTGTACTTTGATCCAGTATTTTTTCATCTAATTACATAGACTAACATTATCATTTCCACAATAAAACTCCACTGAACATCTACAAACCTACTAAAATCTATTCAGTAACCTGCTGTACTATATGCCATGTCAAAAACATGATGGAAGACTGCATAGGAACAATCTCTGAGGAAGGAAAGGTCATGTGAGCCATAAATCCATTGCCTCTGTAAAAATGAGATGGATTCCTTCTATTGTAGTCCATTCTTTAATACCACCCCCTCTCTTTCTCTCTGTCATAAATAGTGATTCACAGCTCTGATTCTGACCAAGCTGATGATTTTAATTTTCCGTTTTCAGAGTAATAAACATTGACATGAGAATGAGCCTCAGGCAGAGACTTCTAATGAGAAAATGAAATTAGTTTTTCAGCTGACTGATCAGAAACATTTCATACATTATAATCAAGCATTTATTTGACGTTGTTTTGTGTGTGTGTGTGTGTGTGTGTGTGTGTGTGTGTGTGTGTGTGTGTGTGTTTGTGTGTATGTGTGTGCGTGCATGCATGTGTGTGTGCGTGTGCGCACATATACGTGCACATGTACGTGCATGTGTGTAAGTGCATGGGCATGTGTGCCTTTGTGTGCGCATGTTTATTATTCATGCTTCTGTTTGTGCTGTGGTACGCTTGTTATTGCTACACGAAGATGCAACTTGTGACATTTTCCAACCTTTTGTATCAAAACTAGCCGGCTGACTGTTCCATTATGTATAATATTTTTTCTCAGATTTCAGTTTTCCATCCATCACAGTCCATCTTAGATAAACTATGACAGCCAAATAACCAATTATACCTTATCCTCCTTTTACAAGGATTGGGGTTGGGGCTAGGAATAGTTTGGGGGAAGGCAGTGCACTAAAACATATAAAACTACTGACACTTGACATATCAGGACAACAAGGTGAAAGAATAAAAAATACTATTGTGTTTTTGGGCCATGTCTTCACCCACACAATTGATATGCTGCTATATATCAGTATTTTTAATTTATTTCATATTTCATGGATAGAGATGTAAGATTATGTAAGGATGTCCCATTAAATCATGTTTTTGAAAATGGAAAAGAAGGCCATTGACAGAGTGCTTGAAAGTTTGAGAGCCCTTAAATCTTATTTAGTCTTGATTCATGGATTGACCTCAAAAGTATAACCAGCCCTAACACATCATTGCTTGAAGGGATACTAATTCACTTTTTTTACTGCAGTCCAAATTAAAGCAAAATGGAGAAATAGATGCAGTATGTCATCATGCTGAACTACAGTATTTAATGTTTTGCAAACCCTTAAAAATAAGAGTGTAATAACATCAAGGTAATATTGAAATTAGTTTATTTTCCCAAAACAAATAAGGAAAAATATGTTGTGGCATTACTGGGCAGGTTTAGTATGAATTAGTATCAGTGTATTTCATGCTCATGCTTTCTTATGTGGGTAGTGTCTGCTCCTTATTTCCCTGTAATTGTATTAATCCTGCTGCCACAGGCCTGTGCTAGAACTTCACGTTCATTAGCATCTACTTGCTGTTCCTGTTGAGTTCAAAGTGTTTCCTTTTTTCACTCTATATATGGATAAGAGCTTAAAATTACTGCAACCTACCTTCAGTCTCCCTTGGTACCACTTAAGAGAAGTAGGGCACCAAGCAAAACATGGGGTGGACAACATGTTTATTGTCATTTTGCATCATTCATTTGATCCTGTGTTCCTGCAAGGATGGCCTGCTGTGATCTGGTTAGTCTGCTGAAAGCTGAGCATGGCTCTGCAGACCTGTAGAGAGGCATTAAGTAAATCCAGAGAAACACATGATGCCAAGATATGCACATGGACTAGTTGACTTCCAGTAATATCATGCCTAGTTTGCAGCAGCACAAAATAACTCCACTTAATGAGATGAATTGACTACAGATCAATTCACACAAAATCACAGATATGTTGCCTCAAAAATTAGTTAAACTGTTTTTTTAATGATGTGGGGATGAAACCCTAAAATGACTTTCTTCAGCTGTCAGTCAGTGTTCAGGGAAAATGTATGATGAAAAACATTGATTCATGTTGTAATCTTAACAACACATTGCATAATGTCCTCCTGGATTTTATATGCAAATCTTGGCATTTTGACGTAAATTATCAGTGGAAAAAAATATTCTCAAAAAGATGGCATGTTAGTTGGTGTTTCACTTGGCCCTTTAGTTGTGATATTTATTTGTGAAAGAGCAGAAATAAGCAAACCCATTAAAGCAAGCTATACCCAATAGCAAGGCATTTTCTTTGAGTCAGTATTTCAGTCGTTAGCAAGCAGGGCAGTAGTGAAAGAAAGAAAGCCAACCCATGTCAACAGAGAAAATAAAAAAAATGAAAATGAAAATAGTAAGTTGGAAATGCTGGAAAGAATGGATGAAAAGTTGCCTCATGAGCCGAGGTCACATTATGAGCTGAACTCAAGTGGCGATAAACAGCCATTGTTGTGTTGGGTGCAAGCTGAAGCCTTGTCTTTCTAACACCGAAGCTTTGGGTGAAATACTGAAAGGG
>OMKZ01000602.1:4363-33344 GCA_900302535.1 Neoniphon sammara
GAAACCATGGCAAATTGAAGAGAGGCCATTAACACAGAGAGCATGGACTGTCATTTGCCCTTGTGCAACCGTCTCAGGGATGTTCATTCATGGAGGTCCCTTTCTTACTCTTGACTATTACAGATTTCCATGAATACTCAAGGGTGGCATCCTAATCATGATTTTTATTGTTAAAAAATATATATTGCTTACTTTATACTTTACCTTTTTATTTGTTTTATCTTATCTTACTCTTTTCTTCACTATTTATTGTTAGAAATTTTCTTATTTTTCTCCTTTAGCACTAACATACCCAGACAAATTCCTTGAATGTTTTTTTAACCCACTTGGCAATAAACCTGATCCTGGTTCCTGGTATTGTTAATGATGTAGTGGACAGTGTGGAAATCCACTCTTAATATCCTCTCTCTAACTTTGTGTTGTATTTTTAGCACTCAGAATTTATTAACTGGCTGGTGAGTTAATCTTGTTGTAATAACTGCTTCTATTCAAGCTTATCACTGTGTTTTTTTTTCTTGGATTTTGTTCTAATTTTCATAATAAACCCGCATGACAGTAATTTGCTGTGTTATGGGCTGTGTCGTGCATATAATGACACCAGTATTTCTCTTTCCAATAAGATTGATCAGAAAGTGTCTCTCGACGACCTCCAGAAACTGAAACTGGCATTTGAGGTATGAACTGCATCTTTTCCAATACTGAGTCTAGTTTTTTTCATTTCTTGCAGATATTAAGTTTGTTTATTACATTTTTCTTTATAAAGGAATTTGAAATGGTTGGCTTGAAATCCATTGATGAGAAGAATTTTGCCTGCATAGTGAGGAAGTGTTTGCATATAGTAAGTGAGCATAACATAATTCTCTCTCTCTTTCTAGTTCATTGTCTCTTTCTCATCTTTTCTTTTTCCCTTGTTCTCTCTGTCCCACATCCCTGTAATTAAAACCATACTTTACAATAAACCTGATTAATTCTGCCATTTTTTAATAATAATTCTCTTAGTGATATGATACTTTATTTTTTGTTCCCTGTATTTCACAGAGCAATGCACAAATTCAAGGGTTATTCAAGAAGATCGATTATTCAGGCCAGGGACGGATTTCGTGGGTGAGATGAAATTCATTTTTGTTCCTTTCATTCAGTGAAAGGGAAATTGCTTGAGCTAAAGAACTTTTCCATGCATGCAATCATATAACACCACAAATTTACAATAGAGAAAAAGTTGCCATGAATGTGAGAAGGTTATTTCATGGCAACTGTGATTCAGCTTGGATTTGTGTGCAGCTAAAACTACAACTGAACCCAAAACAATAATTTGGTCTGAAAGCTTTTTAAGTGCCAACCTAACTGTACAGTGAGCAGTATGTTAGCTATAGGACCTGTGTTCACTTAGAAAAGGGTATGTCTCCTTGAATAGAGCTTTTTGGGTATCAGCTCTAATGCTTGGCTTTCTTTTTCATATTTTCTCAGTGGAGTTCAGAGTAAAGATTCGTTTTGCCATATCAGGCTGGACAGAATGATATATTTGTTTGTATACTTGCACTGAAGAGTTTAGATGATACTTAGATATCTGGGTTTGTGGTGTTACACTCTAGCGTTAAAACAACCTTTTTTTTGGCTACAGGCTGCAATGTAATCAATTCATTCATTTGGCTTGAATAGACTACGATGTTATCTTTCCTAAGTTTTGAAATATAGATGATAGAAATATGGTGTATATATGGAGTAATGGTTTTTCAAATTTTATCATTTATTATGTTTTGACCCTTAAGGGAAATGTAGGTGGACACCCTGCATGTTTGATAAGTCTTGCAACTGGTCTTAATCCTTTGTTGATAATTGGCCTCACTAAGTGGATATGAACAGTAATGTCGATAGTTCCTAAGGGGTAGTGCCAATTTTATTTGATTTTTTACTGTTACATTTTCATTTGCCAATACTATGAAAGCTAACAAACATGTAACCAGTGCTAAGCTAGTTTTTACTTATTAGCCAAGTACACAAAACCTCGTAGAACGGAACTTTGGGGTTACCAAGACTTGTCTACTAAGTACACAAGGATTAATATAATTATAATTGTTGTAATGGGCCTCATATAGTTTTAAATTACACATAATTTCACGTCATGTAAAATGTCACGTTGACATTTGTCCAATTAAGAATTATTTTGGTGCATTTGAACATGGCCTATCATGTGACAACTTAGTTCATGGTTGGTTTTTGAAACTTTGTATAGATCCCAAAACATATTTGATATGATGGTGCGATGAGTATGTGACCAATCAGCTGTAACACCAACATACATCAGCCAATTGCCTGCTAATTTCTAACCTTGGTGCTTCTTCTTTCTTCGCATCTTCTGCATGATCTGAAACATCTTTTGCAGCCATGTTAGGGTTTTACCCTTCTTGTCCTCTTTAAATGTAGAGAAAGCAGGAAAAGGCTGTTTTGCTTTACAATTAGTCAAAAAACAAAATAGCCGATTTACAGGTGAGTTGACTCAAAGTGAAATGAACAGGAGCTGCTCTGCTGAATTCTGAAATGTCCTTACAGTACATCTTATGAATCCCCTCAGTCTTCTGTAACCTGTTGACTCTCACTCCTCTTGTTCTAACCGCTCTGTAACCTCTTCCTCAACTACAACCTGATGCTGGTCTATGACTCTCCCTGGTCTGCAACCTCAGAAAGCTTCAGTGCTTTTCTTCAGAGAAAGTTATTCTCAGCAATATTTTAAAGCAGACTTATTATTCCAGATTTCAGAGCACCAGATGATCTTCTATCAGTCTCTCAGATCATGTTCTTTACTGCCTACAGCAAGTTTTATTTAGCTTTACGCCTATTTTGGTTTGACACACTTTATATGACACTGAATATGACTACATCAATTATTCCCTGAATAATAACACGGATTTGCCCAAACACAATTCTGGATAAAGAACTTGCTTTTATATTATAATGCAAGATGCAAGGAGAGGACACATGCATGCAGCCAGAGTCTCTGCAGTAGCATAAATCTTGTAAAACGTATTCTTCCCTCTTCAAGCACTGGCTGTAATCATCTCAAAGTCTCATGACCCACTTATTTGCTGCTTGCAGCTAAATTTTAATCATTATTTGTAAAATCGTTTTGGCTGATCTTGACCAAAAGGTGCCAATGATTATGGAGGACACTTTACATAACCACAACAAAGAGTTCATAATTATTAACATGCAGGATCAGCGACTTGATCTTTAATGGTTCCCAAATTTGTATTTATTTATTTATTTATTTTAATTATTTTAATTATTTATTGGTTCATTTGACAGACAGCATACATTGATAAACATTATATGTAAATGTAAAAGTTAGCCACAGCAGCTAGTTTTCATCTACAGTCCTTGGACAAATGTTGAAGGCTACCTAAAATTGAATTAAAATCAGAGGAAAAAGTTAAAGGAAAGGGGAAAACACATGAATACGTTTACATAATGTAACACTATTTCTAAAATGCAATGCCTAATCTATTACACCTAAGACAACATACTTAAAGGTCAATGGGTAAGGAAGCAGAATTGTGATAAACAAAAAGCAACAATAAAAGCAATGGTCTTAGAGCATCGTGCATATAAGTCATAGGATAGTAATCATGCTCCGTACGCAAACAGGCCAGTTATAAATGGCATCTGTAGGGTTGGTGCATAGTAGTAATGCATTGGTCAATTTCTGTTGTTTTTAAATGTGCTGTATAAATAAATTGGACTTGACATAAAGACACAAGCAGACTCACATGTAGAACAAAACACAGGAAGCAGGTGTTGGTAAAAGCCTGAGCGCAACATAATGTATATCAAACACATAGCACAGAATCATACATATATATAAGTTAATTTAAACAAAGTGAAAGTAAAAATGGCAGCAGGTAAACAGAGAGAGAGAGAGAGAGTCACGCTGTTTTAATATTGCCAAATCTGATTGTTAATGAGCCAAGTTCTTTTTTGCCTAGAGGAGGACCGATATGTGTTAAATTCTCAGTTTTCTGTTGGCAGAGATTTCCATTCCACTGAGGCTCTGAGTGTGAAGGCAGATTGAATAAACACACTTCTTCCCAGTGGGATAACACAATCCTTTCTTGTAGCACCTTGAGTAATCCTGACTGCAGTATGTCCCCCAACTACAAAAAAAAAAAAAACACCTGACTGTGGGGGGTGCCAAAGCATAATATTTTATGTACTATGCATAGCTATGGTAGCATATTTTTTCAGATTTTCCCAGCTAAGCAGATTGTGCTTTCTTACACATAATATAATGCAGGATGAGTTCTGCACGTACATGCAGCTGGAATACAGAGAGAAGGAGGAGTCCGTGATACGCAGTAAGCAGGTGGCCTTTGCTCTGCCAGCCACAGTCAAGACCCTGTGTTATGGAGTCCCCATCCTAAAAATTCACTCCACCCCTGATGACACAATTGTTACGGTCCGAGAAGATGGGTCTGTTAGCTGCTGGAGCCCTGAACTTCAACTGCAGAAGACCAAAAGCGTGTTTGTATGTTGCACCATGCAAAATTGCAGATGGTTGACTGAGGCAAGGACCCTTTAGACTCAACTGACAAGCACCTAATTTCATGGTTGAGTCTATGTGGTTCTCATCGTTGGACTGAGATCATGCTTATTCCACGGTTTTTGTCAGTTGACTCTAAAAGGTCCTCATTTCAGTTGACCCTCAGTAATTTTGCATTGTGCACCTTTAACTTGTATACATTTACCTGCACTGTTATATTGCCTATATTTTAATAAAAATGTGCTGCAGTCATAATTCAGGAAAATGAAAAAGTGTAAAATATTGGCAAATTAATCTAGCTAATATTACCCAGTCTCCATAGTCCAGTGATTTGAATCCATACTCTCTAGGTCTGTGTCATAACCATTTTATTAGTTGTGCATGATCATCTTAATGAGATTTTTACTGAACTAAACCAGTAACAAATCAACAATTTAAATTTCTGGAGCCAGTGCTAATACTGCATTCAGATCGGGTCTGTATGAATGTTTTAAGTCGTGGGTCTTCTCCTTTATCACAGCATGAAAGACCTGCAAACAGGAGTTCAAAGTGGGCAAGTGATTTTACTCCCATGACACAGTACAACAAGCTGATTATCGCAACCGGGTAATATGAAAAATAAGTCTAATGAATTGACTTAGGACTGGATTATTTACTCAAAACATTCATTATACTTATTCACAGTAGGTCCCAGATTATACGATATTGGTTTCATACGCATCTCTTTGTTGTCTTGCAGGGACAGAGAGATTCAACTTTATGAGCTCTCCTCTCTGGAGCCTTACTGCCAGATTAGCACCCTAGAGACAGTGCCTTTGACATTAGACTACTGGTGAGCCTTACATCTGTATATTAGCACCATCTTCCAAATATCCAAAAGAGTCCTGATCTAATGCTATATGCTCTTTTCCATAGCTACACTGGCCCTGATGAATGCTCTATCCTGTATGGAGACACTCAGGTAGACATTTTCTCTTGTTGACATCAGATCCAATTAGCAGAGAAAAGTCATTTATTATAACCCACTTGATTAATACTGTGAAACGTTAATTTTCCTGTTTGTGATGCAGGGATGCGTGAATATCATATTAATTTCCTCTGCTGGACAAACCCTGAGGTAAATTTGCTCTTATAAAGACCTTGGTGTTCTTGTCATATGCACTGCCATTGCAATTATTCATTAACCCTCCACACTTTGATTCAGCATGATCTCAAGTTGAGCTTCACAGCAAGGAACTGCAGACTTGAAGACAAGTTATCATAAACAAATTATAAGCTCCTTATACTGCATATATGCAGTTTTCTTATTGTAGAAACAGTGCAGTCACATCAGAATGTTCCATGCGTTGCACTGCAGAAGCAAAGAATTACAAGTTTCTTTTTAATCAGTTTTCCTGTTGTAATGGAAAAACAGTTTTTGCACATTGATTATTATAGCCTATCCTAGGTTCTGATTAGATTTGAAAAAAAGACTTTTTTACTGCGACAAACTGCCAGCTGCTCAGTTCATCGATTGAACTTATCTTTGATTTTTTACACAGTCGAGCAGCCAAAGAAAACTCAGCTGAACCTTAGTGAGACATTGGCCATTAACACTCAATCAGATTTTTGTGCTTCCTTGTTTCCCTCCTGCTGTGAACCAACACTGTTGTTGGGTTGATCAAAATTAATTAGTGCCTTTCCCAGGAGCCAGTTACTGCATGTGTGGTAGTTTCTGAGCAAAATAACACCTCTGGTAGTGTCGCACCATGAAAAAATTTGAGACCTACTAAAACACATGGTCACTGCATGCTCTCACATTTAGCTGTATGAGTTTACTTGAGTTGCCAAATCACTCCATGTTAATAGTGATTAATATTAATATTACACAAGTAAGAGCAAGTTTATACATGCAAACTATACATATCTATTTAAATGGACTAAAACTAATCAAACGCAGTTACACACAATACAATAAATGAAGGCTTTCTGTGATTACAGATGTTTTAATTTCAGCGGTATTCTGTTTGACTGCTCACTGCCCATCTTTGTTTAGTCAATTTGTGATACACAGATACACAAAATTGCAGTAGTATAAATGATCTGGCCCTCCTCACCTAACACAACACTCATCTGTTAGAGCTTTTAATGTCTTGATTCTGTCACAAAAATGTAGGAAATACACACCTCTGATGGAGATATATTTAAAGCAGTGTAAAAGGAAATGCAAATACATCTTGAATTTAATTTTGGTTACAATGTGAAAAGAGATGTTCATATCTTAACTTTCTAAAATTGCCCAGTCACAGTAGTACTTTGTTAAGCATTTTTCTTTGTCTAATGTCAAGCTGTTGGACTTGATAATTTCTTTATAGAAATTTATAACAGCTATGTTAAGGGTTTATTTTGATTTGTTCAAGGCAATTACAAAGATACCTGGCTTTATAAATTTGCTTGTGTAAACCTTCAGAAATTTGTTGAATATATCTTCAGGGTTGTTCAAGTTGTTCCAGAGGGTCAGTACTTAGTGATTCATTGGCTTGAAGTTGCCTGTGCTGACAGCACTGTAGCTCAAAATGTTCCCAAAGATATACTGTCATTTTTCTACAAAAATATAGCATATTTAGCTGTCTTCAGAATGAATGTGCATATATGCTAAATCTTAGCATTTTAATCTTTACATCTGTCTTACAGTACTTATAGTTTTTGTTGAGGTTATACTAACATGGAGTGGAGAAAATAGAGGGGCTAAGACTTACCTTGCCATATTTCATCATGGAAAATTACAGCTTTATCTTTGCCTCCTATGGTTCGCATGCCAATTAAAGAGATTATGGAGAACCTGAATATGAGACGATGCTTTAGAAATGTGGAAAACTGTATGCACAGTCATACATTTCATTTTTTTTTATATAGATTATGGAATAAATTGCCAAAGACCGAAAATATGCCAAGCATAGGCATTGACCATGCAGTGCTTTCTCCGAATGTGACTTATATCCGATGGAAGGTTCATCAAGACTGGGTTACACAGGTGACATTTTACCTTTCTCAGTGTACATTTCAAATATATGTTCTCTATGAATAAATATAAATAAATGTTATTTTAGTGCTGTCATTTTCACAGATTCACAAATAATGCCCGTTTTGAAAATGCACTACTAATTTTCTATTTTCAATTCAGGCAAAATATTTTCAAAATTTCGGTGCCATTGTCTCCACCTCAAATGATGAGGCATCTGCTGTTGTTATAGGTAATTTCTGCTATATTGTTTGTTTGGCTCCTGTTGTTTCTGTGGCACATGCAGGAAAGCACAACCTTGAGAAATAAAGATCAAATAGTCAGAAAATCTCAGTGTTAGAGCCTGGACAGAAAACACATACTTTTATCCTCTCTCTGATTAAAGATAAGAGGCAGATAATAAATGCCGCATGCTTAAAGAGGAGTATGTATCAGACAGTATGTATCAGATGTATCAAAGTCCATTCTCTGTAATGTGTGGTAATGAAATTTTGTGTTGAACATTAGGCGGCCCAGTAGGAGTGCGGTGCAGGATGACTCATGATGACTCATCTATCACGAATTCACCAATCAATGCCAGTGTGTGTGTGTGCGGTGTGTGTGTGTGTGCGCGCGCTGTGTGTGTGTGTGTGCGGGCACATATGTGTGTCACGTCCACTTACATTCTGTGCGTACTATGTGCCCAAACTTCGTCATCCATTCTGATAATGACTCACTCTAAAGCCATAAACATGTTTTGATGGATGCAGCAACTGTTAATTTGTGTGGCCTTCAAATGAAACACTTATTTTCCTTTGTAAGGCTGCGTGTTCCCTTCCACCAACATCGAGCAGCAGCTGAGAGAGATCAGAGAGGCCTGTCATGAGGGCAAGCCGAAGAAGGTCCAGCTGAACTGGACTCCTCAGCTCCGAGCGTCCTGTGACCAGACAGTCTTCACCATTTACAAAGGTGTGAAGACCTTTGACCTTTGCAAGAAGCACAACTTGCTGGTGACTGGAGGCATGGACCGACTCATACGCATGTGGAACCCTTATTTTCCTGGGTGAGGAACCGTATTTTCCCAGATGAAGACAATGAAGCACTAGAGTAGATTAGATAGAATCATCATCATATAACATGAAGAAAACGGTACATAAAGACATCAGTCACATGGTATAAAATTTACAGATAACATAGAATAGGAGATCCATACATTGTACATACTATAGTAGATATAATAGGTAGTCTCAGTGTAGTGCAAGCAGTAAGCTGAAATATTTAACTCCTTGAACTTAAGTAGCTTCTATGTTACAGTACAAAATCAATTTTTCCCTATTGTACAACAATGGCACATGCATGTTTTGTATCTGTTGGTTGCAACATTTCATTGAAGCTACATCACGCTTATACTGAGTGAAATATTCAAACCTAGGATGACATTTTCTTATGACTGCACCATCACATCAAAAAGAAAATATCAAGATGTCATGTGTGTCATTCTATACACATTTACTTGTAAATCATTTGGTCTATCTTTGGAAACCTCGGGATCGCCACTAGAATTTCAATAAACTGCTGTGGGTTTTTAACAAAGTTCAGCTGCACTGCACTGATGAATCCACCTGTGGGAGCAGCAGAGTTTAAAAGGTTAAGGGCACGTGCATGTGAAGAAGTCAAAAGTTAAAAATGAGGTAGTTATTCCAGGTTATTTACAGCATAGAATCCAAATGAATGCTGGGATATTTCATTTACCCACTCTTGATTCTGTTTTCCTTTGACAGGAGGCCAACCGGGGTTTTGAAGGGACACTGTGCTCCCATCTTCTACCTCTGCATCTCTTCAGAGGACAATCTGATCTTCTCCGTTTCCATGGATAGCACTGTTAAAGTGGGTCATGTCTCATTCTGTCATGTTTCACTAGCGACCGCACACTGTCCTAAACCATCCAGAATGAATACAGCACTATGATATTATATCCATTAACCACAGATGACATTTTACTGGCTCCCATTTCAGATCTGGCATATTCAAGATCAATGTTGCCTATTTACGGCACACCCCAAAACCAGCGGGATTCGTGGTGACATATCTGCATGCTTGTATTCTCCCTCTGTGAAATCACTTTATATTGCAGCAGACTCCATGGCTTTGCTTCCACTTAAGATAAGGTTGGTTCCCTTTTTCATGTCTTTGTGGTTTATACACCATAGAATCCAATTCGCTCTGAACATTTTTTGACCATTTTGCTCAATTGTGTTGATAATTTTAAAATTAGAGGACTAATTTGAAGGTACAATGGGCAATGTCATTCTAACAAATACAACATGATTTTTGAAATATTTCCTATTAAGTGACTAAATGTCCCAGATTTAACCAAAAGATAAAGGATATGAGCTCTTTTCAGAACTCAGAGATGACTTTGTACCTTGTTAATCATCTGCCCGCTCTTCTTTTTATTTTTTATCGTTTTGCTCCAATTTAAGACCGCAGCTTCACCGCCATCTGATTGTTTCACATAATGAGCCTGTAATGTGCTGTGGCTATAGTGAGGAGTTTCGTCAAGTTGTCAGCTGCTCTGAGGGATCTGTGAGTACAATATTATTGTACAACATTATAGACTAAGGTGACCAACTTCACGTCTACACTGAAAAATTCATCTATATTAAGACAATATATGGAAAACATGACCAATAGTTCATTAATCTGTTTCATAGCAGCTGAATCTACAAAAATATTACTTTTCTGTACAATTCACCTTTAATATTATTGGTCTTAGGTTGTGAAAGTCTGGGATTTTGACACTGGGCATCATGTGTTTGAATTTGGTGGTGCACATGGACTGTCTGCCATTACATGCATGGCCTTTGACCCCAAAGGGAGGAGGTACTGTGCATGAGACAGCTCTTGAAATGTTTTCTCCTTATTAAAATGATTCACACATTATTACATTATGACCCCTTGGCTTCCTATTTGCAGGCTCATCACAGGGGGAAGAGATGGCTGCCTAAAGGTCTGGAACTTCAACAACGGTCAGTGCCTGAAGACACTAAAGAGAGGTACGTATCTACTGTGAATTTTTACTTTTTCCACACAAGAAAATGTTTGAAACATTTAATGTTCCAATTACTGTGGACCACCACTTACAAAATTTCCTTTAGATGCAGAGTGTCACGAGGTGTGCGACTGCGTCTATCTGAAAGTCCACAGGAATCCGTGAGTAATGAGGCGGTGTTTGTCAGGTATCGGCTCAATTTAAATTGTAATTCATGTTGATTTCTTGCAATCTTTGTTTGAAGCTATGTGGTGTCTGTCGGCTGGGACCGGAAGATTGACATTTATTCGGTGAGTACAAAAGAAATGAGAGAGTTCTCTGCAGCACATAGGTACTACTCCTCAGCTGTATTTCATAGTCGTCTTCCATTCCAGTTATTGTACCAGTTCCTCCATTTTTCCAATTTATTGCATCCCATTTGCATTATTTACATGCTAGCAGGCCTTCCCTCTTTAAACAGAGCATAACTATCGATACTTCGTTCTATGCATTACCTTTGAAGTTGCTTGAGTTAGATAATAATAGGAGACATTCACGAAGGAATTCTCCACATTTTTGTTGCAGAGTGATTGATAAGAAATGAATGACATTTACAGGCCTTTTCTATATACATATACTACATATATACTACATTTCTGGACAAAAGAAAATGTTCCAGTATTTGATGCAAAATGTCTCCAGTTTGTTGACTATTTGGCTGTATTTTCCCAGGACACACCTGAGGACCCTCATCATGTCCAGAGGCCACAGCCTGCATGGCAAGATGATCTGGTGATTAATGAACAACAAACTGTTTGGACAATAAATTTCAGATGAAATGTTAAGCCTGGCCAAATTAATTAATAGTTCAATGGGCACTGACTGAGCCTTTGTATTCTCCCCCAGTGACATTCCTTTCATTCAGCTTATAGATCACAGGGGTGGAAACATGGGGTGGATTCAATCGTTATTCATCCATTTCTGAACATACAGCTTTCTGTGTAGAAAGTGACAAAGGGCAATTCAGCAAAAAGAAAATGGGTTCTTTTTGTTGTGAACTGATGGTATGTGATAAAAATGCATATGAGGCTGAAGAATACAAGCATGCAAAGCCTGCCTGTTACATGTTTATTTCATTATTTATTCACTGATTCATTCATTGCAACCGTACATGGTGTATAAAAATATACCTGTAAAAATAGGTAGTATCTTATACATATTTTGCTATTTGACATTTTGAATCTGAGTGGGAAAGCAGGGTTCTGATGCATTTTTACATGCATTTGTGTGTCTGTTGCATATATGCATCAGCTCGGTGTCTGTGTATATTGAATAGTGTTTACCATGGTGTGTGCATCATCTGCAAGGAGTGGTTAGCCATTCCTGTTCATGCACGACCTCAGTAACTGGTGTACTTAAAAGGCCATGGTGGGAAAGCCTTCCTACTGTCGGTGTATTCATATCCCACAGACACGTGGAGGGCAGTGTAGTCTCAGGTCCCAGGAATCGTTTTTGCTGACTGGCTGAAAAGCTCAGAGAGAGAGATGTGTGAGAAAGCCTCCCTGATCTCTGCCCCACTGTGCAGCACAGCCTGCAGAAAAATGTAAAACTTCAGCAACCTGTTATCCTCCCCACACCCGCTCTCTCCTTCTCTTTATTTCACTCTTTTTTCTCAGCTCTCCCTCTATTTCTCTCAGTTTTTGAAATTATCTATCTATCTATCTATCTATCTATCTATCTATCTATCTATCTATCTATCTATCTATCTATCTATCTATCTATCTACCTGTTTACTTGTCTGTTTGTAAGTGTGTGATTTTTATATTAACAGATGCTGGAGAGCAGTGTTTGTCTGCAGCTTCCCAATTACAAATGAGCGAACTAAGTTTTAGGGGAAAATGACAAAAATAATAGTTGTTCGTGATTTTTAGTGAAGTTTGTACTACTAAAATGATTGGTTATAGCATGAGGAATAGTGCTGGGAAAGCAAAAGTTTATGGCTGATGCATAATTAGTCTAACTCCAGAAGGTTACGGTAATTAAAATCAATATTTTACTGTAATGTTCAAAAAATGCAGATGATTAGACCTCTCATGTTTCTGTATTGTGACTCAAGGCATGAAAGATAGCCAATAACATCAATGATATAATGAAATTGTATCCTCTAGTCAGTGACCATTTAGTTTTCACCTGGTGGATATATCACTTTTGAACTGAACTATTCAAATTATTTAATGCTGTGCCCACATCTTAGACATTCTTTCTTATAGTTCAACTTCATGGGGATGCATTCAGATGGAAGATGTGACATTTAGGGCCTTCCAAAGTAATTCAAAGGAAAATATCAACAGTTTGGAGATGTGAATGGTTCCCACATTCACATTTATCAAATGCAGCTAGTATGAGGCAGAAATTTATATTTTCCAAACAACCATTACATCGAGTATCTATAAGATAGTCTTCAGTCTTAGCTTCTACTTCATAGAAGGCTTTTAAACAAGAACATAAACCTGATGAGTTCACTGCAGAGAGAATCAAATTCAGTTCACTGTCCTAAGACATTTCCAATGACTGTGAATGAAGCCTAATGATAATTTACCCTTTTGTATATTTTTTAAATTTCAAAATACATTCAATCATGCACCACCTGAATGCATTACGTAACAAGACAGTTATCCAAGCGTAACAGTTCTCTCAAAAATAAACATTTAAAACTCTATGCAAAATAAAACTAAGTGAACTTTCACTTCACTATTCACTAATCACCAACTACACCAGTTCTTTCAGCATGTCGCCTTTAAGGTTAATCAGGCTCTCACAATGAGAGGATCAGTCCTCAGTAATTCCACACATTAAATTACAGTCCTATTCTCCAGTTTTACATTTATAATTCACTTGGCAGCAATTGTCTCCATAGGCTGTAAGAATCAAAATTGATTCTCACTCACCTATGATCTGTTATAGGCGAGGCCACGCTCTCCCTTGCCATCCATCTGATTATAGCTGATGGATACACACACCCCAAAGTGGCCCATTTACACGGCAGAGCGATTGTATTGCAGCGGCCAGTAAGGAATGTGACCTCTTTTGATTATCTTCACAACCCTTTCTTGAAACTGTTTTTCATTAATGGCCTGCAGAAGGGAGATCAATGGGTTGTTCTATATATAAACTGGACTATGTCCTCTAGCCTTTGAGCCTCTGGTTAACTGTGAATTCTTGTGGTGCTCCAGATGGCCAGTCCAGTCTTGCATCTCATTAAAGTTTTTATTTTTAAGTGTGGCCCCTTTCAGCTTAACAGTATTTTGCTTTGATGTGGAATACAATATAAATTTGCTGATTGATGTCCAAGTCAAAAATGCCACCTGTCTTGCTGATCTGCTTCGTGCTGTGTATGGGTCCATGATGGTGGCTTCTCTCCAAACAAACATTCCCATTGTTTTCGGTGAAAAATAAGCATATAAGCAGTGATAAGTAACTCATTATCACTGTTGAGCATGACAAAAATAGCTTTTGGCCTGTCCACTTGGCTTCAAAATCATCAGTCCAAAATGTATGACACACTTGGCTTGATTTATGTGCAACAGAAGTTGGTACAGTATTGTACTTTATGGTTCAGGATTTCTCTCAGCAATCTTCACTTCAGCCATCACAGTCTTTAATTAACCTATTTTTGTTTTGTTTTGTTTTTCCTTATGACCTTTATTTAAAATAAAGATTCACTTATTTCTTGTGATTAGGGGGCAGACTGATCATTTTTAAGCAGAAAATGTAGAGGTTTATCTGTTTTATATCATTTGCATTATCATTTCATGCTTCATTGATTAGAAAATACATGACTCTCAAATATTATTTTCTTGTAAAATGAGACAAACAGATGGCAGAGACTTGGCATATGTTTCGTTGCGAGTGTCAAACTGGCAAGTTTAATCATTTTCCTCCGTTTGGTTAAAAACATGCTTGCAATGGAATAACAGATCGTAATATTTATATCTTTCCATGCGCATACAAAGATGGGAATTCAAAACGGAAATAAACTCACGGTGGCTCCCGTTGCTCTATGAATTATTTGGCATGGCATTATTAAAACTTTTTATTCTCCAGCTGCTGAGAATGACCTTTGCTGTTTCTGTCCCCAGAGAAATGGCCATAAGGATGACATCCTTTGCATAGCACAGTGCCCCCCGTCTCTCCTGGCCACCGGCAGCTATGATGGAGAGATCATAGTGTGGAACGTGGTGTCTGGACATATACAGTGTCGCTTTCTCAGCCCTCTTCCACCTGAATACCAAAACGTTAAAGGTGAGATCAGACTTTTAAAGTGGATTGTGAAAAAATATGTAGCTCTGGTGATTATAAACCAGTAGTAAAGGAGCTGCCCTTCTCGTTATATGTGCTTCATGTGTGTTTGCTACATAGGATTGGATACAAGTGTTCCCTGCATCATTTTCCTGAAGAGCTCTACCTTACATGTGGAGTTTTCCTCCGTCACAGTTCTTTTGTCATCAGGGACCAGAGGTCAGTGTTGTGAACAGCATTAATTAGAGTACATGATTGCACTTAACAATCCATCATAATGCCTTGCCATACAGGACTAATGATGTATTTCATTTTTTTAAAGGTTCTATTAATTTCTGGAGCGTGCTCAGTGGAGGACAATTTGTGAGCAGCTTTGAAGCTGTAAGATATTTAACTGAACAATATCTCTCAATTCCCCCTTTTAGAATGTAAAAGGGAAGGACGCCAGTTTCACTTTCTTTGCTGTGGTTCTCTTACCTCCAAAAATTGCTGATTAAACGATAACAGACTCCGCCGTGCTCTACTTCGCTCCATTTACTGAACAGCTAGCGGTTACCCTCAATGAACTATCATATTCCCACTGCAGAGGAAATAGGCCTCACTGAGTACTGGGAGATGGGTGAACATCGGGGCAGCAAGAGCAACAGTGTGTCCTCCCCAAAGTTGAAATGAAACATCTGCTTATAAAATATGTAGTCCACTTAAAGGATGTAGAAAGTTACCTTCGAAAGTGCATAATATAGAAGTAGTTAATATGTGCAGTGAACAACAACAACAACAATTTGTTTGGCTTTAATTGCTATCATACCACTTGAATTTGGTAACCTAGCAACACAGGTGCACCAGCCAATAGCTCTGCACAATGTTAAGCTGGTCTTATCATTTTCATATAATTTCATTTCTTCATGATTGGTTTCTGCAATTTATTATTTGGAACATTTTCTATTATATAGCAGCTTATTTTGAGAGGACGTTCACCTGGGAGGATGTATCAGGCGTAGCTGCAGGGAAGGTAACGCTTAGTTGCCGCAGGGGAGATAACTGTTAGCTATTTAGTAAAGCAAAGTGGGAACAGAAAAAGATGTATTCTGTCCCATCTATTCAAATACTTAAAGTGGAAGAGAATCACGGTAAAATAATATGTATTTAGTTTTTAGCTCTCGTTAATGTTTGACAAGAAATTGCAAGAGACGTTCTTTATAACTCCCACTTTTTCAGTCCAGATTCCAACAAAAGATAACCAAACTGGCTAAAACAGAAGGCCACACACTGCTATATGCAGCTGATCAGATTGGTTACATCTACGTTTACAACATGGAGGAATTTATGTTTGGCCCAGAGCAGAAACGACAAAGAGGTTACCTTCATTTTCTCTTGCACTTACCTATTATCTGATACCTCAATCTGTGAAAATATGAAATATATATGAGCTTATTCAAATCCACACCTCTGAGAGTTTCTTTTTCTTTTTTCCCCACACTGATTCAGCGGAAAACTATTGGCGTGCCCACAACAGCAACATAACTGGGTATGTAAAATAAGCACAATTCATAAACAACATCCCATACATATATACACTACACCATACTAAGTAAAGACACATCCATATCTGTGTAAGTCTGCCTGAAGACAGCCAGGTTCAGCTTCCTCCC
Organism: Neoniphon sammara; assembly: GCA_900302535.1. Classification (NCBI taxonomy): domain Eukaryota; kingdom Metazoa; phylum Chordata; class Actinopteri; order Holocentriformes; family Holocentridae; genus Neoniphon; species Neoniphon sammara. The sequence goes on from OMKZ01000602.1 coordinate 20,860, forward strand.
TTTGGGTCCTAGATATTGCATTTCTTAATGAGCACCTTACATTCCACTGGAATTAACTAGTTCTTAATGTTTTGAGCACTTGTCAATCCATTCTAGGTTTTATGTCATATCAGCCAGGAATCTTATCTCTCATCATGACTTTATAATTAGCCAGAAACTGCAGTCAGATTGCAATTAAATGTATGGCTGCATACTCCAAACATCCCCTGGGTACGACCTGCTGCTGCAGCCATAGATAAACAAAACGTAGAGGACGCTGTATGTGGGATGACCTTAAATATATGGCCAAATCAGTATATAGGTAAGATGCTGCCTGGGGTGCGTCTGCCATCCGTCAACCCAGCACAGTGGATGATTTAGAGAGTCCTGCCAGAAAATGCCTTCTCCCATTGCATCCCATGTCTCTTTATTCTGGTCCAGTCTGCAGATTGTTGACAATGATCAAGTGGTGCTTACCTCATCCACTGACTGCACTGTGCGACTCTGGAGTGCCTATGGAGAATTCATAGGTGGGTGTTATTGTGCTTTCATCATTCCTCATTTGCCATTCATTGTTGTTGACATTATTAATGTTGATGCAAATAGAGTCAATCTGGAGCGTGGTACAATGCATTAGTTGGGAATACTATTGTGCATGTTCACTTTAGTGTGACGGAATAGATCCATTGCAACTTTCACTGATTTTTTTTTTTTTTTTTTTTTTTTTTGCAATGTCACTCCTTTCCATGCTAGTAGAAAGTCAATGCAAGAGTTTAATTCCATCTTGAAGACTGCTGTCCAGAAAATAAAACTCACTATCATTTATCAGCTCTCTTAACACTTTTGCTTATACCTTGCTTGCAAAATAGTGGCATTTGGGAGATTATGATTAAACTTTTACTTAGGACTATGCATTAAAAAAAAGATTTATAGCATTCTGGAAATAAATCCTTCATTTTTCTTTCTCTGGGACTATGTGGATATTTTGCACAGTAGGGCAACACTGAAGAAAAAATTTGATTTGTACATTTTGGCATTTCTAATAGCTGCAGTTTTGAGAGTGTCACGTTTCTTCAGTACCACGACATGTTATTTGAGTGAAGACTGATGTGGAGAATTTGGTCCCCATCCACAGGGACTTTTGGGCAATCTGAGAACTGGAGTGTCCATATTTCCTCTTCCTGGAAGCATCCTGCTGTCCCCTATGAGATTCTGATTGATCCCCTGAGTATGCCAGTTCATGAAATTCTGAATGGAAAAACATGTATCTCTAATGCCATTAATCCTGAGAAAACTGGGGCTGGTGAAGGGGAACTAAAGGTTGGTATAGCATGTTAATGATGGAGAAGTTTTTATTTTTTATTTTTTTGCATTACTTCACAAGTGATTATCTAAGCTGTGCACGATTGTTTTCTCTCTCTCTCCCTCTCTCTCTCTTTCTCTCTCTCTCTCTCTTTTGCTCCACTCTAAATGCTGAACTGAACTTCCCTGCATGATCTTCTTGATGCATAATTACAGTCAGAATCACACAGCAATCTGCAATATCCTCCACCATCCATCAGCGACACAGATGTTGATGAAGAGATTAAAAACCTGCTTTACCCAGAAGAACATGGGAGGCGGTGAGTTAAGAACATTGTAAAAAAAAAAAAAAAAAAGGGAAAAAAAAATCATATCATGCAATACAAGTCTTACACCAGATGTGATTGTGTGAGGAAATTAATATATGCAAAGTTTTCGTGTGTCTTCTTTTGCATTTCAGACTCTGCCATGAAATAATCAAGCACAGCACCAAGCTAATGAACCACAGTGGGCTGAAGTGCTTTGATATTGAAGACCCACCAAACATCTGTGTACGACCTAACCTCTCCCTTGCTGGTATTGATCCTTCCCTCTGCAGCACAGAGGAACTGGAGTCATCTGAATAAGATATGATTACATTTTATTGACCACCATAGGGAAATTAGGTAGCTGCAGCAGGAAAATATTAAAATGATACAGTACAGAGAAATAAAATATTATGAAATTGATAGAATAAATGGGAGTTATGCAAACACCAGCCCACATGAAGTAGAAATGTTTGAGTGAAAGTGTGAAGCAGTAGTAGGAGCAGAAATTAGTGGGAGAAAAAGAATGTGAACTAACAGAATCTGTGCAATTTACACTGACTGTATAAACTATTAGGAACATTTTCCTAGTATTGAGTTTCTGTCGCATTTGCACAATCAATATCTCAGTTGTCTCAAGGCTTAAAAAGCCTTCACTAACTCATCTTCTTCTCTTTGTCTTTCGTGGTTAATAAGTAAAATCAATGGTGGATAATGACTTTTACCTGGATTCACCTTTTTCATGAAGATTACATGTCCTTAATATTTTTACAGTCAGTGTATATAGCAAATGAGAGGAATATGAAAATATGAAGAAAAACAATATATGGAAATTCTACTTACAATTACAGTAATATTTATTACATTCATGATGTCCTTGAACTAATGTTCATGGGTCTACAGAAGCCCAGAGACTGACAAGTTATGTAAACCTGCATTGTGAAATACTAGACACACTCTAATATTTATGCAGGTGTAGATATCATTTTACAGAATTGAAAAAGAGCACATTGATTCCATAAATCCAAATGAGTCTTTGCACATGTTCCTCAACAGGTTTCTTCAAATTTGCACTTTGCACAGCTACACTAGTTCAAGCTAGAAGGAGCAGAACAACATGAACTGTAAATGCTTCCTAGAGTAATACTGCACTTACCTCTGGCTGCTCTCTTTTGCATTTTGAAACATGCAATTGTCAGGTGTCGGCAGCTGGCTTTAGGAGAGGTGGAAAGCTGTTGGTGACTCGTTTCCATTAGAGTACAGCAGCTGTGATGACTCTCACACTTATGACTTCAGACTATGCAGAGGCACATCCTTTCCTCGGTATTCCTGAGACATGAGTAAACCAAATTAGGGACTGATTTTCTGCAAAAAATTCTAATATGTAAAGCAATATCAGCATGTTTTCTTGGATGTAGTTCATTATAGAATGGCCAGATGTCTAAACTGAGAGCTGTCAAAAGTGGTTTTAATTTCACAGTCACAGATTTATTTAATATCACAACCTCCTACCCCAAAACTCCTCAACATGGATGTAGGAGGCTTTTTTTTTCTCATGGAGAATCTATTAGCTGGGGGAGTGGGTGTCTATATTTCACCACCCCTGACCATCCAGTGATAATTACAAGTTTGGATGAAGGACTTGTTTATATTTAAGATATTGATGTCTTATATTCTAATAAATTTAGTGTCTGAGTAGGGTCTTATTGTGTTGACTTATTAAGCTATAAGCTTCAGACCTTCAAATTTGTTTGCCTTTTTGTTTTGCAAATGAACTATGTTGCTAACTCCCCCAACACCCTCATTAAAGTCTAATGCAGTGCCCTAGTTTTAGCCCTTCTCCACCTGCTGCGCAACTTTAAGGGATGCGACAAAATGGGTGGCCTATTTGATACTGAGGTTAGTCTCATTACACACCACCTGGCCAAGGTCAAGTAGAGAAGGACAGAGAGTCTCATGGTACTTGATCGGACCACCTCTCTCAAATATAAATAGTAGGGGCAGTAACATTTTACAACATGTGACAGAAGTCCTAGCAAACACTTGCACTCAGCTCTGGATGCAGCTTCCATCCAATAGGAGGAGAGTGAGCCTGAAGTGCAGGCATAATCATGTTTGTGCACACAAATTGAATTGTAACATAGAAGAACCAAAGTGAGGATATGAGGTGTACTGTATGTGAATACAGCTGTGTTTTGCATTTTTCATCAGCCGTGCTTCATCCCTCCTACATGTGCACACACTCAATTTACTGTTAACAAACAACAATTACCATAGTAACCCTGGGGAGGGGTTACACAATCCCTTAGTCTATAGCTTAACTGCTCACATTTTTAATGCATTTCACATTTAGTACACTCACTTTTGCCAGTGGCAGCCACTGCTGGTCTAGTGCTATTTTACCAATTAGTTTTCAATAGATTTAATAGTATGCTGATATAATCCTGATAAACTGAGTCACAGGACTATTCCACTGGAAATTTAACTTGCAGGCATGAGATTAAATGTTTTGGGTTCATTATCCTGAAAGCAGCTACTGCTTTTTAGCAGTTATGTACAATTCAAACATTTGAAATGGCTTTGAAAAGGTCATAGTAATATTAAAGTTTGTTTTTTGGATAGGGTGGTGGCTGGGGAAAGAGCAAAACTTTCCTAGCACTATCAGAGTTTCTTCATAACTTTCTGGGTAATTTGATATGTAAGCCAGAAATAGCTTAGTATCCGTAGCAAGTCTTAATTATAAGTCACCGCCATGTTTTAGTTACACCCAGGCTAGACACCCATTAGTGGCTAAAATAAAACAAAATGTATTAAACTCCTTCAAAAGTGATGTTGAAGTGAAAATCGGTCTGAAAACATGACTCACATATTCACATATGGTTATTCCAGTGATATTGTATGTGTTATTCTTACAGTTTTAGACAGGTTTTCAATACTTATGGACACTAACAGCTCCCTCTCAAAACTAGAGAGCCAAGGCTTTAATGAGACAAAACTTGCAGCTGCTTCACTGACAAAGAACTGGAAAGTCTCAGACTTTGCTTTTTTGCATTCAAGAGAGCTTTACTTCACTGTAGTGCCAATGGTCTTGAACCAGAAAATCCAACCCCATCTCTGTAAAATCACACTAAGTAACCGTCACTGTCCACAGATTTGCTCTTTTATTTACTGTCACTGGACTGAAATCCAGGACGACATTGTCTTGGTTTTCTCGTGTTTCTAGCTCTGGGAGAGACTTGTTCATGTTCTCAAATCTGAATTGTCAAAGAGAATCTGAATGAATGCTGCCTTCAAGTGATGACAGAAATATCAGAAATATCGCAATCAGGAGTCAAGCGCATATGAGAGGAAGGGTATATACTACTGCAGGGATGTGACGTTTATGAGTCTGAGAACATAGAAGCCATATCAACAACTGATGGTAAAGCTGTTGTATTTTATTATTAAATGTTGTTTTTTTGGACTTCGTTTTTTGTAGAGAGTATTGGTCTTTGTTTTATTTTTCACTCTTTGATTTAAATTATTTTCTCAATCAGAACATTTTTACATGTATTCTTGCATTTGGTCATTAAGAACTAGATTCCTCTACAACTTTACATGCTAAAATTTATTATAGAATCTTGTCAGCATTCAAACAATGTGCTGACAACTTGCAAACAGTGTTTTATCTATATGCAAACAAGGTGTTGGGAGTGTGTAAATTTCATGTGTTCATGTGTGACCTGTTTGGCTTCTCATACCAAGTTTTGCATATGGTTGGACAGACAACTTGTATGCATGCTGCTGAAAACAACGTGTTTGTGCATCAGTACGTTCCTTGCATTTTGTCAATGTCAAATCAATTTTATGGACCTCTGCTATCAGTGTATGAAGGTGTGTGTGAATGTGTGAATGTGAGGCATATGTTGTAAAGTGCCTTGAATGGCCAGCAGACTAGAAACGTGCTGTGAGTGGGCAGGAGACCAGAGAAGCGCTATAGAAATGCAATCCATTTACCTTTTTACATATAAACAACACATTGTCAACGTGCTGACAGTGCAAACATGATATTTATGTGCAAGCAAGTTGACGGTTAGGGTTAGAGTTCCATAACTTTGAATATGTGTACATACTTATTTTTATCTTAGACTGGACGTGTTGTCTTTGACTTCTCAGTGAGACAGCCATGTGTTTTCAGTCTGCAGACGGACAAAGGCAAACATCACAAGGTGCATTGATTAAACTAGTTATGTATGGTTGGGTGGATGAAGGCATTGTAATCAGCCAGTTATGTGAAAGAAATTTTGGGGTGGCATCCAGGGTGGCCAACCAGATTTCAGGGGCTGCCAGTGCCACCTGGCTAACCCTCTGGCTCTGCCACTGTCCATGACTATATGTAATATTATGAGAAAAATTTTGCAAATGGTTCAATTTCTACTGTTACTTAGCAAACCAAACCAGTCAAACATTACTGTATTTTCCACAGAATAGATTAACACAGCTGGTAACCCAGGGAGCCAGAGAGCTGAGTTCACATTCAGAAAAAAATTATAATTAATTACTTATGCAAATCTTTACCACACACATATTGTGACCTTTGAAATATAAGGTTATATCTGGGAGGAGTGCAATTCCGAGATACAGAGCATAAAAGCTTTGACACCATCTGGTAAAACTGTTCGGTACTCTCTACCTTTTAAAATATTTATTCCCAAATGGCTCTTAAAAAAACACCACACAAGCATAATGCAACATTCAAAAATCATGAATATGTGGATTACTCCAGATAAACCTTATAATTCCAAGCTCATGTGCCATGTCAGCGTTTAGCATCTTCTTCATTGTGCTGTAGCAGGCAACAGCTGCCAACAAATAGACTACATTTGGGTCTGTTTGTTATAATGTCTGACCTAAAAACACTTTGAATGCAGTGGATCAAGTTGCTACACAGGCTACAAGAGATGCAAACTCATAGTGGGAGATAAAGGTGAGAGATTCAGTGGTGGAAACAAACCCACAAAACATTCCAGTATGTAGCCCAGGTTGGAATAAAGAAAAAAAAAACTGTGCCTGTCACCTAAACGAGACTAGATTCCATCCCTGTTTCCCAGGCGCACGTGAAGGCAACAGCATGCCTGTGTGAATTGTGGGTTTTCCCCTTTAACGTCCCCGTTTGGTCCGACTGACTTCTGAGCTCAGTGAATCTGTTCGGCCAGTAGAGCGCGTCCCTGCGCCTTCTACAGAAAGTGGGGATGCCACCTACCAGAACACACTCCCCGTTTTCCGTGAAAGAGTGAAAAGGAAAAGCCTCATTTTTTTTTTCAAAACACTGTCAAAAAGCCCATGCACTGCGAGCTGCTTTTATTACCACACAGCATATAGGAGTCTCTCAGGATGCTCTCCAACAATCCTCACGTCGGACACAAAGTGGCAGCTGGCTATTTGATTTTCCTCTCATTCTGTAAGTACTCACTTTACTTTCTAATCCTCATGTCAGAAGGCTAGACTGAGAAAAGAATGACACACGAGTGTAGGAGACAACCCTGCCGGCTTGCCCACGATAAACTGAATTCTTAATAAATGTGAGGCTTGTGTTTGGAAGACCGTACAGCTGGTGACAGTCGGTGTTTCGAGCGACTCCAAAAAAGAAACAGCCCTGTGTTTCTCCATAACTGTTTGAGAAGTGTGGAGCCATGATTCTTCTCAACTTCCTGAGGAGTTGAAAGGCGAGCTGCACGTACAGTACCGGGCAGACGTGCGGCTCGTGCACAGCGGCGACTGCACTTTTACTTTTGCATTCACACAAAAGAAGGTTTGAAGTCACAATTCATTCGCTATCACCAATTTTTCCGCCCTTTCTGCTCGCTCTCGCGACGAGCGGCACTATAATAGCCCGTCTGACACATCGATTGTTGTCAAGCCTGAGGATAAATGCGCCCGTATGACTGCAAGCATTGCAAATTGTGTATTTTTAGTCATTTTGGACGTGTATTGTCCGATTTGCAACAAAGTAAAAGGCTCATTTGCAGCTGCTATTCTTTGATCAGAACACTGATTCATTCTTTTTGTTGCCATGCAAAAAACTCATTTCCAAAGTGAAGTGACTCTCTGTTGCGTTGTATCGTACAATGTATGGGTAGATATGTGTTTATTTTATCGGAACATTGCATTGCCTACCGTTGAGTTTGTACTATTATTAATTGGAGTAGCCATTACTTAATTGCCATGGTGGCAAAATATTAAAGGTTTACCGGATTTCACGCCAACACACATGCCCTAACATACAAAGGGCAAAAGTACAGTGCAAGACATACAAATGATAGAGGGCTATACATCAGTGCATGTGCACTGTCTATACACATTATACTCAGTGTTGTGTTCTGTCATGTGCACTGAGCAGGATGGCGCACAGTGTGGCTGCAGCTGTGGAGTGAAATTTGCAGCGAGTGACCAGTAATGCGTTGGCCCAGTGCACCGTGAGGGGTGTTACCCTGAACAGAATGAGATGAATCAAATAAATACTGAGTTCCGGAAAGCCTACAGTCCCTCTGCCTGAAAATGGTCACGGAGTGAAAGGTCTGAAACACAGACGTTTTTGTTTTGTTTTGTTTTTTTTTTGCAAACATTGTCAGAGTGCAAGAAAGGGCAACATCCGCATGGGTGATAATAAAATGCCATCATGTTGTGAAAGACCACAAACAATCTACAAGCTAATAATCAAAGATACTGCGCCATCTGTGAATCTAAATGTGATGAGGAATTGGCACTGAGAATATTCAATATGAATGATTTACTGTCAATTACATCCTGCTTAGGATAAAAATTGATTTAGCCCACACTTTGACATTTTCTCCCTTACCTTCTTCCTACTCCCCTCTGATGGTGTTCTTGCCTTGTAAAAAATCTGTCTGGCTCCATTTTATTCTCTATCATTCACAATTGCAAGAATGCAAGAACATTTGTGACACACATTGTCTGGGTGCCGAGGCTTTGACCCTCTCACTCCTTTCTGCTGGTTCGATTTCCAAAAATATAAGATCATTCTCCTGTTGCATTCATTTTTAGTCACACTGGGAAAGAGTGTCACCTAAATTCCTGACATGAACCCTTTAAGCTTGCCTGAAAATGCTGTGCATTGAACAAAAATGTCTAGCTCAGCACAACTATCTGAGGATATGGATCTGTCAAAATCAAGAAAAAGAAATGCAGTCCGCGTACTCACCTAAGGTATTGTTGATGTAGCTCATGTTGATTATTCGCTGACTTGCATTGACAAGCTCACTGAAAGTTACAGCTCTTAGTCATAAAGTGAATCTCTTAATTCTACAAATTTGAATGGGATAAATGCTCCTGTATAACTGGATGGCTGTAAGCATTGCACATTCTTTATAAGAAAACTTGTAAGGCAAGTAAAGAAGTGTCTTGTAGAAGTGTATCATCTGAAGGACACATCTCCATAATGACATATTACACCGTGTCTTGCTGTTTCTGCTGTCAACAGACTGTAAAATGGTAAGAATTAATACATTTGTACTGCTAACAGTCTCGGAAAGACACTGGCAGGGATGCTGTGATTTTGGCTGTGGCTTCAGCACCCAGGTGGCCTCTGTGTATTTATATTGGACTGAATATTGTAGTGGAGCACAGTCAAATTAGAGAGCATTGCTGAGTATTGGTATATACTGTGGTGGTTTATTTATTCATTTTAGATCATGCATTTTAGGTGTATTTAAGATATGTAATCTAATCAGATATGTAATGAGAGGAAAAACAAATGAATTAATGATTTATGCAATCTTAATCATCATGTTTGTTCACTTTTTAAAAGCAGGATTTTTTTCAGTTCAGCAGCATTTTGATTTTTCCGGTTGCGTAAATGTATTAAACAACAGGCTTATGTAACATCATGGTGTTAGTAACATTCTGTGCTTTCAAAATCTATTTGAAAATGAAATAGGCCTGTCCTAAACATGAAATAAACATGCCACGCACACCAGGCTGAATCGATCAAATGGGTGAGATAAAGGCATATGTGCACTCCCAGAAGTAGACAGATCCCATGAGCCCTCAGCGCTAAGCCTGCTCTCCTTCTCAAACCAGTTACTTGAGCTTTAACATGATTTGGCATTTCTAAGCCCAGTTATAGGTAGAATGTAATTTCACCTTTTGAACTCTTATTTTCCCACCATGCAAACCAACCAGAGGATGAACATGATGAAAAGTCGGTGCATGCTTAAAATATCAGTCAGATGACGCTTATTGATCAGTGGAATTCCACCAAAATGAGTTGAATTTCACACAGTAACCATTGCGTTTGTCTTTTTTTGTGACTTTATGGCAGAGAGTGGACTCATTTAGAAGTAATGCTGCTTTTATCCCAACAATGCTAATATATCACAATGCCAGATGATGCCTGTGCCTTGTCTTCACTAATATTTTGGAGAGCAGTTTTCAAAAATAGACATATGAGATGCTATTATTACACTGGCTCGTATGTGCAGTGCGAACCGCACCCCATCTGTGCCAATCTTTTGGGGAGCTATTTTTATTAGAACATAGTCTTTCTTGCCTGTGTGCTCACACATTAAAAATCAAGGCAGTATTCAAATGAGTTGCAATTCATACCCCATTTTTGAACAACAGACCATGAAACGGTGAGAACTGAGGATTTTGTTAATAAGCAGATGTCTTTGTTATGAGACGAAATAGGCTAAATTTAAAAAACATTCATCTTATTTTTTTCGTAAAAGGAAGTATAGAAAAAATATTGACTTTATGTAATTAAGTCTCCACAAACAAAGGGAAAACAAAAGTTAAAGAGGGATAAGAGTGAAGCAAGCCTGCGCACCACATGGCACAGTTGAGCTTAGAAGGCATTGGAGTTGGAAGAATTATGCATGTAAATGAGTGTGATTGTCCATTTTCAGCCCCAATGCACTTAATGCTCCCGTGGAAAGTCTTCCTCTTAGACCACGTTAGATAGTCTGACTTTCTGCTGCTCCCACCACGTTATCTTCTGTTATCTTTTCACCATTTCTCTGTATGCCTGAAGGCATGGACGGATAATAAACTCTTTAACTGTTTACAGTTGTAAACATTTATTTTTCTAGTCTTAAATACTTACGGAGTAAAATATGTTGGTCATAATTCCCACATCATGCAGTAGTTTACAGTAGTTTGCCCTCCAACTCCTACACAGATTGGTGCCTTATGCCTCAGGATGTTGTGTTGAAAGTGTTACCACTTATCTGCTGGAAATCCATCAAGGGCAGATGTAAACTAAAAAGAAAACCTGATACAAAAGTTGAGTGGTTAAAATAGTTTATTCTAAACGTGAAAATTTTTAATGTTCAAGGACTTTTGTAACTTGCTCTCCAAGACCAGTGGGTGGATAAAAAATTGGAAAGACCTATCAGTATAAGAATACAAGGTGTCTTAATAAAGAATAGGCCCACTCTTTGCTTTTAGAACAGATTCATTTCTCATTTGAGTGCTGCCATACAAATCCTGATCTGCTTTTCTGCACGGGATGAAGGATGCGGAAATGTACTCAAGTCTCCAAAACTTCCCTGAAAGGGCCAATGATGTTTAGGTCTGCTGAATGTGGAGGCCATGCAAGGTGATTAACTTCATCCTGGTGATCATGAAACTGCTGAACGAATTGAATTTGTTCATCATTGGGAATTAGCACTGCAGTATGTATATGGGTGCATAATCATCTGGGATAATATGGCGACATTGGAACAGTATTTACGCTATATGGTGCAACTAGTCCTATTAAATGGCCTCCAATTCCCTGGCTGTTAAACAGCCATGCAGAGAAATGCATCACTGGACCTAATGATTCCCAGGAGAAGCCTGCTTATATAGTGCCAGTACATATTCACCACCGTATTGAAGAGTTTAGCCTTATTTTGTTTTGCTTTTGAGACTATGTGAGTTTTTGATTTAATTGAATTTGGAAGACCACAATTTTGCAGCATTTAGCTTGCAACTGATCTTTTAAACAACCATCTATCTCTGTGGTGAGCTCTGACTTGCAATGACTGTTCACCTTTTCCAGTGCACTTTACCTTTGTGTGACACATGCCATCATTTTCAGTACGTCCCCCCTTGCTACATTAAATAATTTAGCAATTGTTGTGACCAATTCACCTGCGTTTCAGGTGTTGACTTTTTGGCCGCTTTGGCACTGTTTGAATTGTCCCATTTATTTTTTTTGAAAATGTACATAAAAGTGGTGGTTGGCAGATGTTGATTTTCATTTTGTGTTCACATTTTTATCTATGTGCTATGTGCTGTCCTGTAAACCCATAAATGAGTATTTAAAGGTGCATTATGTAAAATTGCATCGACTCAACTGACAAAAAATGGAATAAACCCAAAATTTGAAGGTTGAATCTACATAGTTCTCATCTTTGGCCTGACTCACTGACAAATTATGAACTTAATGCAAATTTTTCATCATTTGAGTCTTCTATTAACCCTCAGTTTTGCATAGTACACCTTTAAGTCCTAGATTTGAGCAACAAGTAAATCAGACATTGGCCTTCTTTGAAACACATAAATCATCACTTACCACGCACTTAGTCAATGTCTCTGGCATCATCTATGAAACTTCAAGGATTTTTTAAAAATTGCACATTCTAGACAAATAGTGATATATACAGCATGCAGTGTACATCTTTATATATCTTTACATATCTTTAATATGTCTTTGACAAAACACTTCTATCAATATTGTGACAATATTGTAGGGATGACTGTTGGTGATTTCGTAAGATATTTATACACAAGAGCTAAAGTCATTAGTAATGTGGATATGATGACCAAGCAAGTAAAGGCAAGTAATAGAACCACTACAACACTCTAATAAGTTAAAAAAATTACATCCCTTTACTGTAATGCATATTTTAAAAC
>OMKZ01000603.1:3480-15820 GCA_900302535.1 Neoniphon sammara
TAAAATTTTTTTTTTTTTTTTTTTTTTTTTTTTTTTTAAGACAGTATTCTTTTGGTAGTTTTTTAATCATTAGCTAGCCTATTTTTGTTAATCATATGTAAAGATGGTTAAATCCTTTTGACGGATTTATTGATCCATCTAAAGAAATATATAATTCAAGATGATATTTGAAAATGTCTTTATTTTGTGAATTATGTATTTTACCTTGACTTTAAATGCTGTGAAATATTGCTGAAATCCTTTTTATCACTGCAGATTTTTGACAGATGATCCACAGACTGTAACTTTTTTTTTCCCTGAGGTGATTAATTTACGGTTTGTAGTTACTGCCTTGACGTAACCTCCTCATGACTAAAATGATCTCTTGCACTGATGTAGTCAGAGTGAACAGTCTGGCAGCACAGACTCAGGATGAAGCTACACAGCACAGAATGCTGTCAAACTCAGCAAGCACTTGTACTGTGAGACAAATATTTTATGAATTGTAATATATTGGTTTGGTAAGGACAGCTACTGAACTTACAAACCAAAATTAGTTTTGTTTTGTTTTTGTTGTCATGTAATGGATAACATTTCTATGGGATTAGTTTTTACTCTGTCAGGGTTAAATGAGACAATGCATGACAGGGTCACTCTCTTCTCTCTCACTTTGCTGTGGTACGTTGTGATTTTGTTTGTGAATGGTTTTCTCATCGTGACCATCATTACTGATGAAAATCTGCATGAGCCTATGTACATTCTATTGTGCAATTTTTGCATCAATGGACTTTATGGGACCACAGGTTTCTACCCCAAATTCCTCTCAGATATACTGACTTCTTCTCATGTTATCTCATATGCTGGATGCCTTATTCAAGCTTTTGTAATGTACTCATTTGCTCTGGGTGATATATCTATTCTTGCTGCTATGGCTTATGACAGATATCTTGCTATATGTCGACCACTGCAATACCACTCTGTCATGACTAAAAAGAGGCTCTCTCAGTTAGTATGGTTCATGTGGCTAACACCGTTTTGCATTTTTTCTGTAAATGTACTGCTAACTTCTAGACTGAAGTTATGTAGCTCAAACATTCAGAGATTCTTGTGTATAAACTGGATGATTGTTAAACTTGCTTGCTCTACCACTGACACTGCTTCAAACAATGTAATTGGATATATTTCAATGAGCATTTATTTTTGTCATTGTTTCTTCATAATTTGGTCTTATATGCATCTTATGAAAACATGTGTGCAATCCAAAGAGGACAGGACAAAGTTTATGCAGACATGTGTACCCCATTTTATCTCTTTAGTCACTTTTCTTGTTACTATACTTTTTCATTTCATGCACACGCAATTTGGCTCAAAAGATTTACCTATAATCCTTCAAAATTTCACTGCTATAGAATTTCTCCTTATTCCTCCAGTTCTGAATCCTCTTATATATGGATTCAAACTGACCAAACTTCGCAACAAATTAATTTGTTTATTTCATGTTAGAAGAAAACTATAAGTAAAATGATGTTACAGCAAGAAAGGACAGTTGGTAAGGTACCTAAGTTTTTGACACATTGCTTCATCTGTATTTAACAGATAGTGAGCTACTGACTTTAAGGAATAATCTCCTTTTTCCAAAATGTACAGGCTAACTAGTGATTGGGATTTGATCCCTGTGGATGAAACTGATGGAAGATATTGAAAGTTCATGCAAACATGCTGCATTCAGTCTCTAAAGTCACTCCTCTGTTACTATGCTATTTGATTTAATGTTCATGCAATTTTGCACAAAAGAATGATCACAAATCCTACAGTCCTCTTTACGGCAACAGAATATGTCTTTACACTACCAAATCTGAATCCCCATGTACATGTGCTCACAATATTTGATTTGAAAGTATTGTCATGCATGCCTATGGATGGATGAATGGATGGGTAGATAGATATTTAAGTTGCCAAACCACACTACAGCGCAGCCTGTGAAAACACTCCTGATGGTACAAGCTAGAAATTAACAAGGGTTCTGATTCCCGTCCCAAATGTTCTGTTTCAGCAATTCACATTGCTGTGGTGACAGGGCTGAACTTTGCTTGCTGAGTCTTCTTATATTGGGTATTACTGTGCATGTATTTTTAGGTACTGACTGGTTAAATGCACTACATGTTGTTAAGCTGTTGATATGTCAACATGTCATGTTTTTATATTAAGGACCAAACTGGAAACAAGTCCATGACTTTATTGTGTTATCATTGACAAACAAGATGAGATTTAACCCTGCTCTTATTGCCAATTAAACTCAGCTAGATGAACGCTGTCTCTTCCTTACTATAAGGTCATGGAAGCCACTGCAGCTTAGGGTCAGTGGGCAAAAGAAGAAATGCAAATCATTTAGCATGCAAAACAAGCATAAACAATCACCACTAGCAAACAGCCCTTTTTCTTGCATTTAAATGATGAACAAACAACAGAAAAAAACAAGCCTACACTCGAAACCAACAAAGCTACACCTGTAAAGGGGAATAGAATGCTAAATATCTGTCCATTATAATAGACTACTACTACCCCACCAAAGGATTCTTGTCTTCACTTGTTTGACTGTAAATATGAAAACAAGCAGGGCTTGACATTAGTACCACACAGGCCAGCTGCAACGGACTTTCACTGGCAGCAGTAGTACATACTTCATCAGTAGGATTCACAAGCCCAAGATTCTGATATCTTCCATGTTATTCTGTGCTATTTATTTTATTATTTCAATGTTTATAATCTACTGTTTAATCTACTATTTAAATAGTTTATTATTTATATTAATAATTTCATAATCTGATTTTGTCTGATCATTTGATTCTTTTATTTCTCAAAATACAACAAAATGTGCAACTTTTAAAAACAAAGTATATTTATCATAACAATATTGGAGCTTTACTCTAATTTTACTAACTGATTTTTAAATACATTTTTTACATTTATTTTTAAATTTACTGTGTTATAGTATGATTTTGTTGCTAAATGTCACTCTTATTGTGACTATCATATCTGATGGAAATCTCCATGAGCCCATAAACATTTTTCTGTGTAATCTGTGCATCAATGGACTGTACGGGACCAGTGGCTTTTACCCCAAATTCCTCTTGAACAAACTGACTCATTCAAACTTCATTTCGTATGCCGGATGCCTGTTGCAGAGTTTTGTCATATATTCCTCTGCTTGTGCTGACCTTTCTAGTCTAACGCTCATGGCCTATGACAGATATTTGACAATATGCTACCCTCTAGTGTACCACTCTGTTCTGACTAAACAGAGAATCTGCTGGTGTGTCTCTCTTGGCTTCTCCCTCTCAATTTGGTGGGTCATAAGCAGAATAGAAACACGAACAATATCGTTATCTGGCTCCCACATACAGAACCTCCACAGGCTGACTGCTTATTTTTAGTGCCTTATATGTATCTAATTAAAATATGCAGTAACGTTACTTGCTATGGAGGGAGAGCAAGCTGGTTTAGAATATGTGTACACTCCAGAGAGAACAGACCTGTGTGCCATATGTAATCTGTTTATTTACAGTGTACATTTCCTTGCTTTTAGATTTAGATTCATATTGAGAAAACTTTATTGGCCCCGCAGGGAAACTGATTTGCTGAAGTACAAGTTGCTCAGCACACAGCGAGAAAGAGTGATAAAATACCTAAAAAAGTTCCAAAAAAAAAAAACTACAAAGGAAAAAACTACTATAAAACTAACATAGCAATATTAACAATAGTAAAATGTGCAAATGCAAATGCAAAGACTCGTTGTGTATGAGGTTTTGGTCCAGAGATATATCAGGATATTTCCAAATTAAGATATCTCCAAGTCAAACTGTGGTGGCCCAACACAGTTTCATCAATTAATGGGAAACCTCGCCTTGACATCAATAATTCAGCGTGATACAATCAGCCTGAAATGCAGCTCACAATAACAAAATGTCATGTGTCTATTTTCCCGCACATTTGTGGCCTTACCTGTCCTGCCTACTCCTCATGTGACTGACAAGCACATACACAGAAACAAGCAATGACTGACAGTTTAGCTTTCACTTTTATGATGAAGGCTCCGCTCAACTGGATGCAAGGCACCTTACATCAAAGTACAGTACGTAGGGCGAGAAAAGTTATAATGTCCGGCCATACAGCCCACAGCCAGCACTTATGGAAACCCTTGCCTTATCAAAATTTTTTTCCCTTTTTCCATGCCTTTATTTTTTTCCCCCCGTTTTTTTCTTAAGGGGTTGTTGTTCCTCTTTTGTTTGTTGTGAACTTGTGGGCCTTCAAAGCCATTTCAGACTGTAAACACTGATTTGGGGCTCTAGATGAATTTGAACTTCAATATTAGAAGATTACATTTTATGACCTAACAGGGCTCTACACTCTTGTCTGCAACAAGCAGTGGCTGACAAAATAGGTCATCTCTTTTATATAATTTTAAAAGAATACATAACAGAAATGTTATCAAATAAAAACAAACTATAACAACCGGCATCTATGTGTTTACATGTACTCTGTCTAATTCGGCACCTTTTGCAGGCTCTCCCTCACCACCAGTCTCCTCCTCTCTCTCCTTATTTTGCTTTTTGAAAAAATCAGCAATAGACCGCTTCATTTTCGAAAACAGCGAAATGCTAGCCTTGGTGTCGTGAAGTTCTGTCCGTTATGTGTGTTGCGCAGCGCGTGTACGCGACGGCTTATGTGCATGCTACGGCGCTGTCTCAACAGGAGAGAGTGCAGGCGGAGGCGGCTGACTAAGCCAGTAAAAAAAAAAAAATAAATAAATAAAAAAAGGGCGACTTTCAACCACAATGTCTAACACGGAGCAATAAAACTGATGCACTCGCACGAACGCGACCAGATGAAATTCTTACTCGCAAACTCTGAAAAAAAAAGGTCGCATATGCGACCATTTTGGTCGCAGTCTCGAGCCCTGCCTAATATACCTGAAGTTTGGCTCGTCCTGGCATGAGATCTCACTCTTTGGTCATTGCCATTAAAAAAATAAGAAATAAAAAAAACTACCCGGTATCCATCCTTAACCTTAATAAAATTCAAATTCGTAATTTCACTTCAATGTCAGGAGAAGATCAGACTTCAAAGATTTTTGACAGCCACTGATATGCTCTAACCTAAAGGAAACTGCAACAACCAACATATTTGCTTCGGGGTTTGTACCGCTTTTAACGAGAACAAAGTATCTTTCAAGCACTTTCAAGGTACCTAAACTACGAGACTGTGGAATGGTCAATCGGATGACAACTTAGACTTTATATTCAATGTATTTTAACAGACAGCTACAGCTTACTTGATGTTTTGTTCACATTTTTGACTGTATCTTCAGTACATACTTTGATGAACACTGTAAGCCTGTGTCTTTACTTCTGTTCTGTTCTTTGGATAAGATGACAACCCAGTTTAAAATCAGGTATATCCTGATATATAAGATGTGTTTGCAGGAGTTAAACCTACCTGCAGGGGCAGGAACAGGCAGGGGGGAGGACACAGCATCCACATGGCCCTGGTTCACGCTGATGGGTGAGGTTCTGGGGCGCTCCATCACTCCTCCAGTGGTCCCTCAATGCAACTGGTCTCCTCCAACTCCGATGAGCCAGGGCTGTCAGGTGCTGTGGTCTCTTCCTCAACCCCACAAATGGAGGAGGAGGAGCTGGGTGTCAAGCCACAGGAGAAGGAAAAGGGACCTCTCCTTGGCCTTTGTGGGATAGCAGGCAGCCAAGAAAAAAGCTAGGGAGGAGGTGAGGCAGAGGGCCGTAGCCCAGAGATAACCGTTCATTTTCATTTAGTTCATTTTAGGTCATTTTTTATAATTTTTTTTTCATGTTAAGTGGTAACACATAAGTTACATCAAGTTGTAATGCTCTGCTGCTAGCAGCAACAAGTAGGATGGAAGTGAAGGAGAAAGCAGTAGTGTATTTGGCTAAGGGAAGCTACACACAGCATGTGCTGCTTATCTGAACAACAAATGTAAGAATCGACTGTTAGTTCATGGCAGTGGTTACTTCACTATAACGTTATTCCAAACTGACTGAACAAGTCAATAATTTTTATTAGGAGTTTATGTGTCAGTGTGCAGATACTGTTTGCCTTTCAGTTTACCTTGTAAGGCCTAAAGGTTATTAGCACAAGCAATCCTTTCACCTCATCTGCTAACAAAAAGAACCATTACATACAAACCTGTTCTGTGGCACTCCTCTCAGAGGACTGTTTCATGATGTCACCACTGAAATGGGCCTCTCCAGACGTGGGTATCCTCTGTCACCCAGAAGGAAAGTAGCAGGTAGAGGGTACACCCCTCCTCGGTATACAGGGCTGTTCCAGAACCTGGTGTCACACACAGATCCAGAAAAAGCCAACAAAAATGTCAATGAACCCGGCTCTGTAGTCACATACAGGCTGCAACTAAATGTAAGTGAATAGTCTGCAGTTCCTGAAACTCTGGGCATCTGTTCCTCCAGGGGGTTGATGTAGCCATGGTATCCATCCCTTCAACCTCTGGAAAGCCAGATCCCCAGCCAGCCTCCCATATCCCTCCCCTACCTCCTTCTTCCATGAAGCTTGGGACCCTACCCACGAGTGGTGTCACACACAGAAGAGGCCATGACACACGGTGAATGAGGCAGTACCTTAGAGACTTCACTATGTCAAAAGACCTGGACACCACCTGGTAAGAGGCTCCACTGGTGAGCCAGAAAAGGAAAACCAGGTGCTGCATCTGGTCCAGGAGCTCGAGTAGGGTAGTGACGGATGCCCTACTGAGCCTGAAGTCTGGCCGACTATCACCACTATCAAAAAAAAAGAGAGAGAGAAGGCATGGACTGTCACTGACACGTAAAGTCTTGAGTAGACAGCACAGCTTCCACTCTGTTGGGATTTTTTTAAAACTAAAATATGTATAATTTCAGAATGTATATAATTGTATTAAAGTTTTTGATGTTTGCGGTGTTTGCATCATATTCTCACAAATTATTAAAAAATGTGGAAGTCCGGCCTCACTGCATCTATCTATCTATCTATCTATCTATCCACCCATCTCGTCTACATAAGTCTTTAAAGTCTTTCAAGTCTTTAAATAATTTTTTTCAATCAAGTGAGTTGAACTACTGTATTCAAGTATCACAATGTATCATTATCATTTGAATTGCTTAATGTAGACCTCATAGTATGTGGTATGCCTACCACCTACAGCAACTGTTGGGCTACTAGCCTCTTCCACTAATATTGCTCCCATTATTGATTAACATTATACTACATCAAGAGCTAAAGCTCATAACTGTGTACTTGAAAACGAAAAACACAAATTTACCTTACAGTAAGTGTTATGTTAAATTGTTAGGGGAGTAAGGTTTAAACAGCAATAAAATTACCTCATAAGCATAAGTCAAATAGCAGACAGCCACTGTCTCCTCGGTGCAGCAAAGCTCTTCTTCGAGTTCTTCAAATTCCTCAAATGTCATGAACAATAAGAAACGTTTTCTTCTGTATGTGCCATTTTGGTGGTGTATGTTTGACAGTTGTGCGAGGGTTCAGACCGTTATTTGCCATGGGTCAGATGAGCACTGAAAAGTCCACTATCTCAGGCCTCCCAATCTCCACAATGATAAACATGTACAGACTACAAAATGGGTTGGAGAGGCGCCAAAGGTGCTAGCTAGCTTTAATGTAGAGCATCTAGAAACTTCTGTAACGTTAGCAACTTCACAATAACAGTAAACGTTAGCTAGCTTATAGCTAGCTAGTAAGCACAGCCTCCCTCAGAAATCAGGACTTCTCTCTCTCTCGCTCTCGCTCTCTCTCACTCACTCTCACACACACACACACACACACACACATACCGTAAAATTGAATGTAAAATTGAGTAAAATTGAATGTCTAGCGAATATCAAGCGCCAAGCCAATTTGATTCATGTCACACAAGTATGTTGGTTATAATAACATGCTAGCTAACGGCCCGCGATACCTTCCACATTAACGTTTCTACACTATCACATTACTCAGCCGACACAATTCCATTCAATTATCATTTTTAACATGTTATTTAAATTCAGTTGTCTAATTTTATTTGGCTATTGTCAATAAGCTTGGTGGTCTTGGTAAAAACTTAGTCCTAGCTTAACTTACCCTTGGCTTGGTTGGGGTAAAGCTGTGAGAGAGCCCCATAACCGAACATACAGTTTCATAACTTTATTTCAAAGGGAACAGCGACTTTTCGTTTACTTCCGCCGCATTGTAGTCAATATATTATACTATTTAAGCAATATCACACGAGAAGGAGTGCTGTTATACTGTATATCAGCACGGCTCTGATTCGGTCGTAGGCACGATAAGCAGCTTTCTATTTGGGGAGAGAAGAAGAAAACGGCGCCCTTTCTTTAATTTTACATGGGTTGTATTGAGTTGAATGTAACTAATGTTGACCCCGATGGGAATAATTTGTGTTTTTGTTACTTTAAATTCGCCTTACAACGATGTAAAGTCGCCTGAAATGTAGCGGACAAGTTCGGCTTACATCCGGTACTTATTCAAAAATCGCCAGTTTAGCAACTTTATTAGACACCAAAGCCTAAAATGGGTGCTTCACCAAGCTAGCGATCCAGGATCTTGATACGTAGTGTGATGGTCCTGGTCAGGGCTAAATTCTAACCTGGAAAGCAGCACGGAGCCAAGTTTGTCCTGACATCAGCTCAGTGAGATTCACGTCAAAACTGTGGAATCATTGGCGCTCTTGCCTTTATAAAATAGGCAGTTGAGAACTGTTTTTATATCGTTGTACTGTAAATATAACTGTAATTATTTGCAGTATTCCTTTTATACATTTCTTTTTACTAACTATGGATCACGTGTCTTCACCAGCAGAGACTTCTTCATCTGGTTCTCTGGCAGCAGCTTAGATGTTTCAAGCTCAGCCTTTGCAGACTGATTTAGCTGTGCATGGATTTCAATTAGATGAATGGACTGAATCTACACAAACAGCCTGTCCTTAATAAAGATTGAATGAAAAAAAAAAAAAAGCCCACCGTTGCAAAAGCAGCCTGTGAAATGGTGGTGGGTAAAGTAGGCCTACTCAAATACTTTAACATTAGTTGAGCAAAATATATATACCATTATGCAAAAATATCCCAGAAATAGTTAATGGTTTACATTTGATGGTTTGCATGGAATTGGATTGAAGCATGTTTGAGTAAATGTAGCCTTCTTAAAGTTAGGAAATTAGGAAATATTTAGTAAATAATTAGTAAATATTTCATATTTCAACAATTTCAGTGTAATCTCCTACTGCTGCTTCCAGCCCACTGGTTGGATTTCTGAATTCCCAGCTTGACGTGTTGTTGTGGTCAAAGACAGGATAAAAACAGTGCTGATGGACCATGGATGCTTTTTGGGAATGGAGCTGCAAGCTGAGGACGTTCTCTACCTTTCTTTCTAACGTCTTTGTAGTCTTTGTAGTCTTGTTTGTTGCAGTTCTGTACTTCAGTCAGATTCAGTGCAGTTCAGTGATTCCAGTGTGTGTTGTTGAACTGATGGTGATCCACAGTGAGATGACTTACAGCTTAAAATGATGGATAACATTTCTGTTGTGACAGTGTTTACACTGAATGGCTTGAATGAGACGGTGGACCACAGAATGGTTCTCTTTTCTGTCACTTTACTGTTTTACAGTGTGATTTTGTTGCTAAATGTCACTCTTATTGTGACTATCATATCTGATGGAACTCTCCATGAACCCATGTACATTTTTCTGTGCAATCTGTGCATCAATGGACTGTACGGGACCAGTGGTTTTTACCCCAAATTCCTCTTGAACACACTGACTCATTCAAACTTCATTTCGTATGCTGGGTGCTTGTTGCAGAGTTTTGTCATATACTCCTCTGCTTGTGCTGACTTCTCTATTCTAACTCTCATGGCCTATGACAGATATGTGGCAATATGCCGCCCTCTAGTGTACCACTCCGTTATGACTAAACAGAGAGTCTGTATGCTGCTGTGTCTCTCATGGCTTCTGCCTCACAAGTTGATGTTCATTATCAAAATGGAGACAATAAGATTAACACTGTGTGACTCCCACATACAGAAACTCTACTGTGCTAACAGGTTGGTTGTTCAACTAGCTTGCATTCCCTCTATAGCAAGCAATGCTATTGCATATTTCATTGGCATCTTTTATCTTTTACATTTTATTTTTATTGTCTGGTCTTATACGTATCTAATAAGAACATGTGTACACACCAAAGAGAACAGGGTTAAATTCTTGCAGACCTGTGTGCCACATGTGATCTGTTCATTTACTGTCTGCATTTCTTTGCTTTTTGATACACTGCATATGAGGTTTCGGTCCAGAGATATATCAAGACATCTCCAAAACTTCATGGAGACAGAATTTCTTATTGTTCCTCCAATTATGAATCCTCTCATATATGGACTCGTAATGACCAAAATTCGAAACAGAGTTCTCTGTATTCTTAAAATTAACAGAAAATGATCCGCTGTATTTAATACAGAGAAATAAATCTGTGTAATGTAGCCTATGTAGGTACACGTGCAGTAAACTGGTATTAAAGAATTTCAAGTGACAACACTGTCATTTGAAGGATTGTAATTTTACATATATGATTCTGAGCAGCTGATCTATCAGCTGGGGCGCAGAAGCCTTTCTATGCGCCGCGGATTTCAGCGTGCCTGGCTTCATCAATATGAATTTCAGTTGTCGAAGTAAAGGCCCAAGAATAGGAGAGGAGACCATTCAAACTGACAGCACTGAGTGATTTATTAAACTGAACAGCCTCTGTCTACCCGGAAATAATGAGCTGTATTTTACGCGGAGGACAAGTAGGCGCAGTGGCACAGTGACATTGACAGTAGCTGCAGCATTGTTTGTGAGAGGCGCTGTGATTTCCCTTTAGTTCTGTGAGAGAAAAATAACTTCATATTTGATAAATGATCACAAACAAACAGCATGTTAGAATTTATTTCATCAGGTGACAGCGCGTATCCACTGCGCCCCTGGGTGCTGCCACCAGTGCTAAACCCGAGCACCCAGCCGAACAAAGCTACAGTGATATGCATATTAAAACCTGAAATGTGACAGAGCGCACACTCAGTATGTCTGCTTGGAAAAGACTGGGAGGAGCATGCTGTGTTCACCACACCCTCCGTGTGAGATTGTGGCGACGTGCATGCTGCACAACCTGGCATTACGCAGCAGTGGTATGTCAGCAGGGTGCTGAAGGAGAAGATCAAGACCCTGGTGATGGAGACGCATTCAAGGGTGGAGATCATCGGGAATTTTTTCATTTCAACCAGTTTCAATAAAAGAATTGATTTATATGGGAGAGGGAATCGTTTAGATTTCAGAACAGACACTCAAAAGTAAATCTTTTTTTAACTCTAACACTAATAGTTTAAATCAGTAACCATTACCATACAGGTTTTTATGCCAGTGCTCACTGAGGCTTGACGTGTAGCGAGTACAGCTCTTCCTCGGATTAATTAGACCCATGATGACGCTGTTCTCTGACACATCTAGTCTACACATAAATTTATAAATTAAGTTTCTTAGTATTGCCTTAAAGGTGTTGACTCTGGCAGCCACAAACATTTCACTTGCACTGGACCATCTAGGTCTTTTAAGTAATATTCACATGGCATCATTATATGCCACTTGAAGTTTCTGTAGGCTCGCTTTTTTATACCTAGCCCACAATTGAGCAGTGTAGAGTGATGTATAATATGATCTGAATAGGGCCAACTTTACACCTTCAATACACATGCTAAATTTTCAGGCCAGGATATTTGCCTGTGCATACATACTACGCCACTGCCGATAGATGTCATCATCATCAGACATTTGGTCTGTGATCATATGTCCAAGAACGTAACTGCAATAAACTACAAATCAGAAATAAACTTGTCTTCTTAAAGTCCCCCCCTTTAATGCGGCATGACTTGGTTTGTGCTGGCTCCAACCTCCGGCATTTAGAGGCAGTTCACCAGCAGTCTCATCTTTTACTCCACCAGGAGAAGACGTCCCGACCGCAGCAGCCCGGTAACTCAAAGAACTAAATCAAAAATTAGCAAAATGTAACAGCAATAATGACATAACAAAGTTACTAAATGTGTGCACCTCCAAAGAAATGTTATGACAAAACGTTAATACACTGAAATGCTAAATGCTAACAAATGTGTACAATTGTGTATTATTGTGTAAAAGTGTAAATTGCTATTTTGTAAATGTGTAAATTGTAAATTGTAAATTGTAATCTCTGTGGTGCATGGTGGCTCAGTGGGAGCACACATAATTTCGTTGCACCAACACGGT
>OMKZ01000604.1:0-14449 GCA_900302535.1 Neoniphon sammara
AGACTCTTTCAGGTACCATTTTCAGGATTTTTTCAGCCTCCCTCTGGGCTGTAGTACAGTGTGTGGGAGGCTCAATTTATCAGAAGAGATAACTTTATATAGGTTTTTACTATATGCGCATATAATATATGCTATATGCCACTATATGAAATTAAAACGTCACATCTTTGTGAGTAAGCTCAGGCTGAAATAACATTTAACTGGTTTGGCTCAAACAAAACAGAGCCACACTGCCCCCTGTCGTTATTAAAGGAAAATGCTATAATAGTTTCCCATGCAGTTATTTTTCTTGCTTCTCCCTCATGTTTACTGATATTGAGCTCATGAATTTTATATCATGTTCCACTATTAATCCTACAGTTAAGAACAGTAAAAACTAAATTGACCAGGTGACAGGAAACGACGGAGTATATGTCCTGTCACACAGTTCCTCAAAGCTGATGTAAATTACTGGACCGGACTTGATCAAAATGCAATCACCACTCATACCCGTACATCTGCGTCGCCTAGCAACCTCTCTGTTTGGCGTCATGCTGAAGAACTAAATTACTTGGCGGAAATATACCATTTAACAGTCATTATGAACATTAGATGTCATTAGCGTTTTTACTTTTTAAACTACTGCATACCTCTTACCTCTCTTAGTACTTTGCAGTTATGTAGTGTTGCGCACTAAGCTATCTCAAACGACTGGACCACCTTATATCACGTGACCAATTGCTGGAAAACTTAAAAAACGGCTTTGGGCTGCATTTTCTTATTTTGAGCTCGTGGTGATGTCATCCTCTAAATGTAAAAACGCGGCAATAATTGAAGTCAAGTTCAGGTAGGATGTTACCAGTTATGTCTAGCTAGGTAAACCTGAATAATTAATGAAGACAACTGAATCATTGTATGTTTACAAATTGCAAGCTGTCGTTGAAACGTCTTGTGGCATGGTTAACATTTGAAAACTAGCCTAATACTGTTAGGTAGACGCAGCTAACGTTAGCTATCTAGCTAGCGAACCTTGTTTACGCGACAACGACTCAGTTTGCAATAATGCTAACTTAACAGGCAGTCAGAATGTAATGTTGGCTGAATTAACGTCAACTTTATCACACTTGTCAGTCATATCAAAGAGGTCAGTCGGTCATACTTTGAAACAGGTGCCAGCAAGCCAAGGGAAACACTTGAAGATCTCAAGATGATGTTCTACACGCAGCTTTTTACATCCAAGCGTGGACCATTAGCCAAAATTTGGCTAGCAGCGCACTGGGAAAGGAAACTCACAAAGGCTCATGTATTCGAATGCAATTTGGAAAGCACCATCAGAGACATTATCTCTCCAAAGGTAAAATACCTTAAATAACTAGTTAGGTAGCATCTTATCCATTACAGTAAGAGCATCAGCATTTAAGTGTGAGTAGTTATGTGTGTGTGTGTGTGTGTGTGTGTGTGTGTGTGTGTGTGTGTGTGTATATGTGTGTGACCCCTTAGATGAAAATTGGTTTGAGGACATCTGGTCATCTACTCCTGGGAGTGGTGAGGATCTACTCTAGAAAAGCCAAGTATCTCCTTGCAGACTGCAACGATGCTCTGGTTAAAATAAAAGTCGCATTCAGGCCAGGTAACCCTTTCTATTTATGTTATCACCGTCAACTAATATTTTACTACCAGTAACTAAAAGCTATACAGTGTTATGCTGAATTTGTAAGGGTTCAGACGTCATACGAACAAATAAATACCCCTATGACTTATGAAATTGTCATAGGTGTACATATGTATAGTGTGAGAAAACACAGTTAGTGCACCTGTAGTGTTCTTCTGGTTGTGCTCCTTGGTGAGAAAAGCCTTGAAGATTTCTCATTCCCAAATATAAAATAATTTCTCATGATTACTTACCTGCATAATTTCAGAGCTTTTGCAACCTAAGGTAATTGCAGGCAGTATAAGATGATTGTGTTATGTGGAACTGGAAACACTGTCATGCTGAATATAATGTGCTCTGTAATATTTTATAGCAAATTACCTCTGAAGATGCCAAGGCTTTTCCTAGTGAGTGTTATACACAACCACCAGAGGGTGACAATAACTTCCCTATTCAGGAAGAAACTCCATGCAAGGATTTTTAGTGTATTTGTTTACCTGATAGGGTATTAGAGACCATACGTTAGCAGTTCAGTGGGCTTGAGAAAGAACGAAGGCATGTATTTTTGCCAGTGTATAAAGAATAAATGTTATAAAACAACTAAAGAAATGTTTCAGAAATTTCTAGCAAAACAAAAAAGTCACTTTAAGTTTGCTCGGCTGCTGGCAATGTGTAGCCGAGAGGTAGTCTTATGTCAGGACTTGAAGTACTTGCAGAATTCACTAATGTATGACAGTAAATTCAAATGGTCAGGCTCAGAGCCTACTTGACATGTACCAGTTTACCATGAAAATAACATTAGACAGACTTCAGTTTTTAGAATTG
The DNA here is from genome assembly GCA_900302535.1 of Neoniphon sammara. Lineage (NCBI taxonomy): Eukaryota > Metazoa > Chordata > Actinopteri > Holocentriformes > Holocentridae > Neoniphon > Neoniphon sammara. The sequence continues at coordinate 2,456 of OMKZ01000604.1, forward strand.
TTAACCACGATTTAACTGAATTGTTGCATACATGTTGGTGCTCCAAGCCTGTTTTGCACAGTTTGGAACATGTTCAGGTATCATGACACAGCCTTGAGAAATGCCTCTGAGTTCAGCCTTCAGATGCTACTCTTATCTTTCCTGGTTCGAAATCAATGTCTGAATTATTCACCTCTGTTAAAAAATACACTGCTTCTCTCTCATAACACACAAGGCCAGACTGATATGCCTGTTGAGGGACTCGAGGCCACACTCAAAGCAATTACACTGATTGAGGATTTCACTGATTTTGACACCCAGCTGCCACACCCAAGGTATTGTTGCCTACTTTACCTCATCTTAGTCTTCATTATTCACTGTAGTTTCCTTTGGAATAGGTTATTTTAAACTTTGGACTTTAAGCCTAATAGATGGAGATTTCTGCCCCCTTTCAAACCTTTTTCTTTTTACGCTTGGACTCAAGTAACATAGATGTTGTGGACCACTTTTCACTGAACCAGTGTCGAACAGAGGAAATCACTCTGAAGGAGGATTTTGGAAATGGATTTCTCTTTGCAGACTTTGGTGAGAACCTATTTGTTTTCTTGTTACAGTGCTTCCATCAATTGCTCTCTTTTTGTCATTTGCCTTTTGACTCTTTGGTACAGTCACGCAGTGAATGTTAATTTGATCTTTCATTTATCACTGTAAAAATACTGAAAAGGTATTTTGTGTGTGTGGGTGTGGAGGAGAAGTCTGAGATTGACTGTGCAACTTTATCTCCCTCTGTGCACTCTGATGCCAGGAGATGAGTCACAGTGCCACCAGGACGGGCTGCTGGACAGTAGTTTCCAGAGCTTAGCCCACCACAGAGATGCTTTTGGAGATGAGGACAGAGGATTCGACCTGCTTGGTAGTGGATTTATTGTGACTGTTGTTTTTTACCATTACTGAGAGTAAAGAAAGTTATTAACAATAGGAAAATAATCCCTTTGTTATTTACTTGCTTTATTGTTGCTCATAGCCGGCTTAGAGAGCATTGCCTGCTGCCAACTGTCAACAGTTTTGTGAAGATATTATTGTGCCACAAAATCCTGCAAGTAATTTTGAACAGAGAGAACAGGCTGGTTTCCTGTTGTAGCCTCAGTGACCTCAAGATGTTGCTGTTTTTCATGTACATTTACTTTTACCTTGAGTTCTAAAGTGACCCATTCAGTTGAGCACACCCAGTTCATAGCTTTGTAAGTTGCAACATTATGACCTGATTGGTTATCAGTGTGTGATATCATGGAACCTGATTACGACAGGATTTTCTCCATAATCATCCAGCAGTGGTCTAACACCACAGCAAGAAAACTGCCACCTCTGCCACAGAAGAGATGAGAATCATAAAACATAACTATCATAATCTAATTCAGTGCCCCTCAAAATATACAAAACATACCACAGGCATGAAAAAAAAACCCAATGATTATCACCAACCATTTCAAAGAAATTACCCAGACAAAACAAACTGTCTCATGATTCTGTGATATCTTGGATTATATCCCCATCCCCATTTCAATAATTTTAAATTGCCATAATTATTTATTAGGTCTTCACTGTTCTTTTGCTGCATCACTGACAGTGACTTGTTTTGTCTAAAATAAGAATGACCGAATTAGTTCTGTTTATTTTCAATTACCCAATAGACTTGCTGACAAACTCCAGTGATCATGCCGGGTCAGCAGACCTCCTCCCAGAGGAGACACAAAATGAAAAGCCAGAGACCTCAACAATGGATTTTCACCCAGATGGTAATTTTCCATGATGGATGTTTTTGCTGTAATTGAGTGCAGTTACATACTTGGACTGTTTGCCTATCATTGGCATTAGTGTCAAGTGTCTCCATTAGGATGATTACATGATAGTTGATGAGACAGTAACAGCAGACATTGCTGTTATGTTGCATGTCAGAAAACACTCATAAAGAAAAAACATTAAGACTCACACATGACTTCATATGTTTTCCAGATGCGAACAGAACAGATCCTATGGAGGTGGAGCCCCCTACTTTGAATGAAACCACCCTGCTTGCTAATGAGGAGGGGGCCTTTGCCCTTGAGCCTGTGGCTGTCACTTGTAGGCCTCACCAAATCTTTCTTATATTGTTTTCTTTGAACTCATAATCGTACATTATGCTAACAGTTATCCATCTGCTTTTGGAGATTTAACTACTATCCAAATACTATGGGTGACATCTCCCCAAAGCCTCCACTATCCTTTTCAGTCTGATTATTACTAAGCAAGGAGAGCCATATCCCTTAAAACAACTGTATCCCTGTCCATGCTTTGCCAAGCAGCCTGCTAACAGCTTGAGAGAGAGAAGCACTTATATTAACCCATTGCCTGTTCTCAGTAACCTCAGAAAAGAAGGGGAAGAGGAAACGGAAATTGGTTGTGGACCAGATTAAGGAGCTGACCAACGAGGCCATCAGAGAACAGCTTAATGACTTTTCAGACCTGGTTGCCCCTCTGGACATGGCTCCGCCCACCCGGCAGCTCATGCAGTGGAAAGAAAATGGAAGCGTGGACAAACTTTTTGGACAACCCTGTTCCAGTGTCATAACTCCACAGATAAAGGAGGTAAAAAGATGAATAAACCCTAGTAACCTCACTGTTATTCTGTGGGAAACACTGTATCATGAATTACATCAGTTCTTAACATTAGATTAAATTATTAATGAATCAATTAATTAATCAATCAATAAATCGACATGGGATCACAAAACACCAATCCATTACGCAATTTTTCATCTTCATTACTGTTATCATTGCAGCTCTTTGCTAAGAGTATTTCCCAGGTGAAAATTTATGGTGTGGGCGAGGAAGCTGAAGAGATGCGTGAGGATGGACAAGAGGGTAGGAATTTGCACATTCCTGCACAAAGAAAAATCCTTTATGTTCAGTACGTGCCTGTTGTCCCACGTTCTACCCCCAGTTGTGTTTGTTTTACATGTGAATTATATCTTGTATAGTTCAGAGGGATGCAAGTACCTTCACCACAGAGCTCCTCAGTGTCTTAGATTCGTCGGCGGATCCTGAAAACAGGAGGCACACCACTGAGCTGCCGCCGCTTGACAACATGACTGACAACCAGCTTGAGAACTGCTCAGAGCTCACACAAGTAAGCATTAGTCAGCACAGACAGGGAATATACAGTGAGAAGATGTAATTCTTATTCATATTTATTTGGCTGATACACTGCCGTTCCTCTTAATTTGTCTTTCCATTACACACTGTGTCTGTCAGGATGAGAACAGATTGGAGTTCTCATACCCAGATCTACCGTCAGAAGACTCCATGTTTGTCCATCCCTCTAACCTGCAGGAGACTCAGTCGACCTCCATGCACACTCAGGTGCCTTTAGTAAACAGACACAGTATTTTATTCATTTATGCCATATCATAATGAATGTCGTTACTGCAAATATACCCTGAAATATTGTTATACTATAAGGCCATATCAGCCACCACAACTTGAATCATGACAGGCCAAGACAAACTCGGGGGGAATTCAGAAACTCACTTTCCTCTTTCAATTATTTTACCAGTTAATGTGATCTTTGGAATAAAATAAAATCATCAAATGATAGATGAGTTACCTGCCAGAGCATAAATTTACCAGTATTTGGCATGTGGTTGGTGTTTCTTCCCATGCTGCCTTGGAGACATGCCCATTGTGTTTCACCGTGTGTCGCTGACTGTGAAGTTGTGCTTTCCTAACCTGCAGTCTATGCTGGACAGCCAAGACCTGGAGGAGAGGAAGATAACCAGACGAGCACAGAAGCTTCTAAAAACTCTCAAAGTAAGGACTAAAAATAAATGCTCAGCTATCATAATGAACCAGCAACTTCATCTTGCTTCCAAATTCAGAAAACTCTATCTTCTATATACCCCCTACATAAAGGCAAGACTTAAAGAGTGTTGTTTTCTGTGAGACAATATAAAAGCCGTTCTTATCACCCAGTGGTGTGCCTGCCCTATTTAAGGTGGCATGGTCGACAAAAATCCATTGTCGCTGCGGACAGGGATTTAAAGATGAGAGGACTAGAGCAGGATTAGGGGTGATGGTGGCAAATTAAATTCTGTGGTGTGTGTGTGTCTGTGTCTGTGTGTCAGTCACAGAGCCAGAGCAGCAGCAGCACTATGTTCAGCCTACAAGCGTTATGTAAGAGGAACACTCGCTCGCAGGCTGCAGCCACCTTCTTCTGCCTCCTGGTCCTGAAGAAACAGCAGGCCCTCGACCTGCACCAGAACGCACCCTATGATGACATCTATGCCACACCTGGAGCCAAGTTCTGTGATTTGTAAAATCATAGAATCATGTCACATGGCAGTTCTGCTGCATCCACCATGTGACAGGAGAATGTTTTAGTATGCCAGGTTACCGGGGTAAAGAAAAGTTTCTCAGTTAAGTTTGAGCTGAGCTTAATGTTGAAGAACTGCCGGAATTTAAAAAATCTCACTTGATTATATGTCACACACACCCACACACCTACACATACATGTGTATGTAGAAGATCTGTAAATACAAACTCTTCGTTGCTCTTCCTTGGCACTTTTCACCGAAAATGGGAAGAGTATCAAAGATGGAACATTGTGTTTGTGACTGTTTTTGATATCAGATTTCTGATATCTGATATCAGATATCTATCAGTTGATTATTTTTACAACCCCCCAAAAGTGGTAATCTGCAATATCTGTTTTGTGTATATGTATGTTGTTTTTCCCACATCTTGGCTCCCAAGTGGTCATTGCTGTTTTTTTGTATTGTAATATTGTTTTTTTTATTACTTAGTCATCAGTGTGGCCAGTTATTTGTTATTCCTCTACCCAGTTCCTCTTCTGTTTATTCTGAACAAATTACTGTTGCCAGAAACATTAAACACATTACTTAATATGCATCAGATGATTTTTTTTTTACAGGACAGATCTTGACACCAAATATTTCAAACATCAAACATAAAAGCTTTCCTGAACTCGGTAGAGGCTGAATCACTACTGTTTTATAAAACAGTGAGATTGATATAAGAGAGGAGTAGTCTAACAACATTTATTTATGTGTAGGTGTTGCAGATAATTACTTTAAAGTACAGGCAATGGTGAAGTTGTCAACTATCTGTGTTTTATTCAGTGTTGCATTGTGGACTGGAGATGCCTTTCTTTTAAAAAGAAAACACATTGTTCTCTATTTCACTGCATACAATAATTAGTTTGTATCAATATGAAACTAGATATGACTGAATCTTAAAAGTTTTAATGTTTTAGAAGTGTTAGTTTGAGTTCTTTTCCTAAGCTTTGAGAAATAGCACTCAGTTTTAGAGTATATGTTATTCTCACGGTCTTGCTAATATGTTATTTGTCCACCAGCTCAAATCGAGAAAACAGATCTGTTATAGCTTAGAGCTACAGCATTAGAAATGAATGCGTGACTGATTCTTGTAGCTCTTTCCATGTGGAGCTGTGGGCATGACATCACTCATTAGAGGGCATAATAAACTTTTGTCTCTTGTCTGGGATTGCAAGACTGAATGTCCACCAATACAAACCATTATTGGTCATAGGAGAGACAACACAAAGCTGTAATTAAGTGGTATTCCCAATTAAATATTTTTTTGTTACGTTTTTTTTTTTTTAATGTGAATTGTTGAGCCATTTCAAATGTTAGTGTTTTCTCTGATGCTTTCAGTATCCATTGTCGCATATATCATTGTCTGACTTTATTCGAATAAAATTCATAGGTAAGTCCATATAAGATATATTCTGCATATAGTCACAGAATACAGACACTGAATTTCAGCTATTCTTATTAATATTCAGCTGTACTTTGTACAGTTTGAATTGGTTTAATATGCAAACACACTCAGTGGTTGGACGATCAACACCACTCCAGCCTTGTGTCACACAGCTATGGTGTGAGGGGTGTCTGGGCTATCCATTTCCTGACAGATAACTTCATTCCCACTATGCTTCCTCAGTTAATAATAAAGAAAACACGTTGTATGTCATGCCATGTGATGTATTATCTCTTACTGTCACTTTAAGAGGCACCGATGCAGCAGACGCAGTTGCCTCATTTCATCAACGGGCTCCATGGCCGCAGGAATGGACTCTCCTCAGCATCGGCAGCATCTTTTTTTCGTCATGCCACCAGGGACTGCTCAGCAATCATCAAGTCTGGCGGGGATTAAATCTTCACCATGCACAACTTCTTCGATCTGCCCAAATGGTAAAGTGCTGTTTTTATCATGTGTACGACCTGTAAGTAACATTTTCTGGTATTTTTTAAAATATGCACAGAACGAGTAATGCCCCCCTGAAACCATAGGTAGGGCACAGTGGGACTAAATTTGTTATTTATTTGTATTAATTAATATTCCAGAATCGGACGGGATGTTTTATATTCCGACATGGAAAGTAGCCTGCTGGTAAGGTAAGATGTCCTGTATAGAGATATTTCCAGCGGACTGTTCATACAGCGATGAGACTTTTTCCGCTGGCTGTCCTGTTTGGCTGCTGATCATTACATTGGACCTGCCTGCTTATCTAACACAGGCTCGTTGTAGGCGAGAGATGGGGAAAATATTGCGACTCAGTGGACTGACTGTTCCAAGGACGGAGCGCAGCATATCTGCGTCTTTTGATACAATCATTAATTTTACGCACAAACTTAGAATTGCATTTTAGTTCTGAACCGTTTTGGCACAGGTGACAATAGTAGGCCGAGGATAAATGACGCTTTTTGTTCTGTTTTATCCACCTATGGGCCAACCTTCCCAGTAAACACTGATACTCACACTTACGTAAGATGATTGCGTACATCACACCAATAACGTACTTGCCACTTGTTGCGCAGAGGGAAGAGGGGGCGGTGAGACTGCCCGACTCATTGTCCCAGAATTAAATATAGTACAAAATCACTTCTGTTTCATTTAGGCTGCTGTGCTTTCCTGGGCATGGCTTCTTCAGTTCTGCTGATGCTGTTGCTAAATATCTGCAACCTCAAAAACAGCCTTTACAGAATTACAAAAGTTAAACCCACATGAAGGTATACAGAATATTTCATATAGCTGTACACCTAGCGGGTCGGAGATCATCAATCCATTTAATTAATAAGGTTATTAGAGTTATAAGGTTATATTTAGTTTCTGTCCTGTGGAATCTCTGAGAAAACTTCTGCTGTTGAATATGACTTGGCATAGAATGATGCAGATATCTATATTGACGGTGAGATGAAAACAACAGGATGGAGAATGAAACCTTTGAGAAAAATAGTTATCTTTTTACATACTCTCATTGTGCTTATCTCTAAGGAGGAACTTAATTGCTTTTTTTTCTGGGAAGCCCCTTGACCTCCCCAATAGGGAAGACCCCACTTTTGGAGCCAAAGACCTAGATCATAGGCTACATGAATCCATGCCTAGATGACTGGCAACTGCCATGGAAAGACTTTACTCTTTTTAAATTGTAGTACAGTGACCATATTGATCATATCACCAAAGGATAGATTTTCTGTGTTTTGGATCTTTGACACCAGTTCATTTGAAGGTCAGTCATGTTTGTCTGAGGCTGTGAGGACAGGGACGGCATGGCTCAGACAGAGGCAGCTGCACCGGCAGTGCATGGACTCACTGTGTTCCCTTGTGTCAGCAGAGAAAGGAGGCTTTATATGCTGTTGACTCTGCTAGCTTTATACTGGCCTGCAATGAAACATCAAATAATGACCACACAGTATATAGCACATATTGAAAGGAAAAGAAAAGTTGTTTTTCTAATTCATTTATCTACTAGATATTTTCCTGAATGATATGATGTAGATATACTGAGGACATTGGCAGATTACGTTTCATGGTTCATCTCTTTTTTTATAGAAATAATTTAATCAGTGCTTTTACTGGTTTTGTCAGTTCTTGAATTGCTTTCTAATTAATCTATTTTTGCTTGATACAGTCCAGCTCTGAGGGCTCCTAGTGTCCCTCTCTAGACGCAGCAGTGGAAAGAGAGGGAGGCAGTCCAGTGCACACCATGTCTCTCATTTCGAGTCGTAAGCCCTCCGCAGGTCAGCGCAGGTACTGTTGCCTCTCTGTCCCATCTCTAGTTTCAAATACCTGAAAGAGACAATTTAACATTGGTTACTGTGACTTGTCACCCCCTTTGCCTAATATTGTAAATGATGTGTGTAACATTATCTCTCCCTGTAAGGCGCTCAGTGGGCACAAGTGGTGGGACTGGGCGATATTCCCATAGTGACACATCCAATACCAACACCTATCCTGGTCGGGGCAGGGCACCTGACGGCAGCCCCACAGCCCGGACATATCCAGGTACACCAAGGTGAGATGCTACTTACATTTTTACAGCCCATATGATGCATTTAAGGTAGTATCACTTTCAGTTTAAAAGAAAGAACCAGAGCATGTCAAAAATACCATGCACTGTGTCATTTGCTGAAGGAAAAGTTTGGTCTGGAAAGAACAAGGAATTAACAAGCACTAAAGACGAGTGAAATAAAGTCAAAAGTAAAGAACATACTATATCTGTCATTATAGAAGTTTCAATCAAGCAGTCTTATTGCTCAAACATGAACATAATGACACATCAATGTGCTTTAAATTAATTAGGAAAATCATTTCAGTAAAATCAATGAGATTATCAATACATTTTGTTGTTTCTGTGCCCAAACTATCAGCATCACTAGGTAATCATGTTAAAGTATTATCATTAAAACATTATAAATGTTGTCTTTAGCCATATCTGTCACAGAAAAACACACAGGTTACATAATCTGCCAAGATGCTCATAGCTGGCAGGCAAGCAATTAATGCTAAACTAGTTTTTCACTTAATGGTTCTTTTTCATGTAGTGTACTATACTTTGAGGAAAATGTTACAGTATATATACCCATCCACTAAACAATATTTCAACACAACTCCTAAATGGAGTGTTCAGTGCTGTTTGTACTAATTATTTTCTGTTGTAAACATCTCCTTGGTTCTTTCCCTTATGTTTGTAAGCTTAACATTGTTCAGCCCTTGTTAAAGAAACCTAACCTAGACCTTTTTCTCCTTAATAGCTACAGGCCCAATTTTTAAATTATCCTTTTTGTCCAGTGAAATAGAAAAAGCCATTTTCTCACAACTGATAACTCTCGTGAAAAGTAATAGTGCCTTTGAATATTTGCAATCAGCTTACAGAGCCCTCCATGACAATACAGACACTTATCAAGGTCACAAATGACTCCACACAACTGACGCTGGTGATTAGCAGTATTAATATTTTTAGACTTAAGTTCAGCATTTGATACCATTGATCGTTTCATTCTCTTAAACTGCTTGGAGAACAGAGTTGACCTCCCTGGTACTGCTTTTCAGTTATTACTTATACATTCCTGCCTGGTAAACAGGACATTCTCTATTGTTGTTGGTATTGCCTCCTCCTCCCTGGCTCCCCTCACTTGTGGTGATCCTCAGGGGTCAATTTTGGGCACCTTACTGTTCTCAGTTTAGACATTACCCTTAGGCTGCGTCATGTGTACTCACAATGTTCGTTTCCACTGCTTTACAGATTATCTCCAACTCACCCCTCAAACCCCCACTTGCTTAAAACCATGGCTACTGTCATCAAATGGGCCAATGTGAAACCGGTGGCAAGATATTTGGGTGTTTAGCTTGACTCTAATCCCAATTATAATGATCAAGTCAAGAGAGCTGTTCAGTTTTCTGCAACTTAGAAACCTCATAAAGAATAGGTCTTTTCTTTCTTCTGCTGATTTGAAGAAAGTTACCCTTGCTTTTTCATATCCGGTCTTAATGCTTTTTATACTCGTTTGAGTCAGAAGTCTCTTTCCCAAATGCAGCTCATACAAAATGATGAAGCCTTTTAAACAATTTTGAAAGCTAAATTTTTGAGAAAAAGCTTTTTAGTCTTGCAGCTATTTCGTTGATATATCTGCACAGGGTGCTGTATTATTTTTTGTCCATTTTAATTTTCTGTTTCTTTTATTCCTTGTTGTTTTTGTTTTGTACTCGATTTGTCTTCATTATTTACTGTTATTTTAATCCATTTAATTGTTGCCTTTATTTCTTGTTTTTATTTTGTTCATGTATTCTTTATTCTGATATACTTTATTCCTGTAAAGCACTTTGTAACATGTTAAGAAAAATGCTATATAAATAGTGCTATATGCATATAAATAGTAAACATTCTTTATTATGATTATGCATATTCAGATGTCTCATACCTATTGCATGGCTGGGCATTATTGCTATACTAGTATTGCTATAAAAGTCAACCACTCATAAATACTGGCACAGCACCCGTGCACCCTTGTTTCTTTCTCAGCTAGACTCTCAACTGAGTTCTCACAATGTAATAAAGTGAAGCATTTTATGCAAATGACCTTTCCACACCCATGTGTTAATTCAGGCGACAGGCAAAGCACACAGCCTGCAGTGATAACCATGGGATCAGGCCCCCTACCCCAGAGCAGTACCTCACACCCCTGCAACAGAAGGAGGTGTGTATACGACATCTGCGAGCCAGACTGAGGGACAACGTGGAAAGACTACAGCACAGGTGAATCTTTAAAAAGCACTGAGATCACTTATATTTCTGTCCTATACTTTTGCATGGTATTCAAAAGTTTACCCATTAAACAGTGCACTATGTCTTGGGGAGCCTTGATTAAACAGTTGGTTAGATGACCAATTAGTCACTGAGATTTGTGCCAGGCAGTTTCCACCAGGCTGTGTGATTCATCAAAACCATGCTGTTAATTCCCATAAACCACAACTAGCTGTGCTTTGCCAGTTGCTATGCCAGCTTTTGTGTTAACCATAAAGCCAACAAATGTTGCGTCTTCTTTTCTACCATTTTGTATTCCTATTGATGTATAACCTCGAAGAAAACTTTTCAATCAATAAACATGCAGTGGTAACAATAGTACTAAAGCACCATGCCCTTGTTATTTTGGGTACCTTGGTGCTGCCAGTGGTAGTTGTACCTATTGCATCACCATCCTACCCACACATAAGTCATTTTCAGGATATTTTTCATGATGTTATTTCTTGGAAAGATCTCTGGTATCTTTGGCATCACAATACAAATTACAAATAAGCACTGATCTTTGATTAACACAAGGTCTAAAGGACTGCCATGATGGAATTCACTGCAGAACAATAATGTGGGAAAAGCAATTATATAGATTTGTCAGTTCATGGCTGATGCAATTAGGTCACATAATTTAATTAGACAATTAGTTGTCTTGAACTGGGGAGAGCACTTCAGTCCTACTGTATTTTTGCAATTGCTCTCTACAGTTTGATGGTTATGGTTCATGACCTGATCTAAATTTCCAGGTATTCTCTTTCTAAGCATATCTGGGCTACTGTGCTTTGTACCTTCCCTAAAAGAGAAGTATCTACTATAAATAATTCTGCTATACCTTAATTCTTTATCCCTCTATCAGGGACTGTGAGATAGATGAGCTGAGGAGCCAGCTGTACAGGATGCAGGAGGACTGGATAGAGGAGGAATGCCACCGTGTGGAGGCACAGCTAGCCTTGAAAGAGGCCCGCAAGGAGATCCAGCACCTCCAGGAGGTGGTAGAGTCAGTGAGGACCAACCTCAGTGCCCGTGAACAAGACACACACGATCAGAAATCATACCCAGGCCTGCAGGGACCTCGGCCAGGTGGGAAATCTCGTTCCTGTGGTTGTTCCCCAGCCAGTACCTTGAGCCGCAGCACCACCTACACCCGGCTGAGTAGCGAGGCCCTGGCTGTGCAGCTGGAGCGCAACTTAAATGCTCCCGAGGCAAGCAGAGCATCCCGACCAGCGGGGCAAACCCACCTGCTTCTGGAGGCAGCCCTCCTATCAGAGCAGATGCCGCCACCCAGCCACATTCGAGGCCCCCCGGCTGTGCCTCACCCCTCAACCTTCGAGAAGTTGTGCAGTGGGGGGACTGTGTTGCCAAT